>APFE030976286.1:54970-125856 GCA_000404065.3 Pinus taeda
TGTATATACGCGACTGTGTTAAATGCTACCAGCGTACATGAAGTAATCTTATGATTCAGTTAACTTATCTTCAGTAAATGCATCAGAACATTATTAACCATATTAACAGTGATCAGGTGCAGTAAAACAGAACAGATCATCACACATAAAGAGCACACATGAACACCACGATATAAGGTGGAAACCCAATGTGGGTGAAAACCACCTGCTGCAATTTGTTTCTATCTTCCTTTTAATAAGAAACTTCTTTTATAATGTACTGGTGCAGTCCTTTACCAGTACGCAGGCTGCAACCTGCAAAGAGCTACTACCCTCTCTCTTTCTCCAGCTTATCCTGGAAGGGAGCTACAACCCCCATAGTTCTTGTACTAGCTAAGATACTAGTACGTAGGTGCCGACCTACAATCTTCTCTCCTCCAGGTACCACATTTCATCAATTTTCAGATTGGATACACTGAACCACAACTCTATAATCTGAAGGCCACGTTTCATCAAATTTTCATACTGGACCCATAAATATCATTGAAGCACACAATCAATCATCACTAGCATTATCAATCTCTGAATCACCCAATACTGAATCACTGAACCCTGTCAACAAAAAGCAGTCACCAGAATACAGAGTAGAACCCTGAACTCTGCAATACTATTCAGAACCAACTGTATCATCAAAATCATGCATTAAAGTGCATACGCTACTTGGACAAACCAAACCTGCGTACATATGCGCTTTTACCAAAGCCAACCCGCGTATAGATCTATAAATATTCAATCATGACTTGCAGCGATTTCAAACTTAAGTTATACCCAGTTCAGATCATTACATGCGTCAGTATATAGATCTAGAATAAACATAATCCATCATAGAGATAGTTCATTTCAAACAATTTGATCCCGATCTCTCGTTAGATCTTGTTCTCCATCAACTTGTGAGATCTCTCCTTAGCTTAGATCAAGCAACCCATAACCTGCATACTGGATCTCATCCTTCATCAGATATTCAAGACTTTCTCCATACCTTTGCCTAATGATCTTCTTCTTCTTTTATAGTCTTAGGCCTTGCTCAATACCATGGTCCAAAACCATAACAAACCAATACCATCAACTCAATACTAGGGATCAACACATTTGTCGAGATGCCATGGTCCAAAAACCATAGGTTCGAATTCCAAGGACTAACCGCCATGGACCATAGGTAATTTTTCCAACATATACGCGCTTTTCCTTGCATGAATGTGCGTGCATATGCATACGCGACTTTGTAACAACTAACATGCGTGTATACGCGGATCTATCACGATGAACCTGCGTATATGTATTTTCTCTTCATTCTTGTAGTCTTGTTCATCAATTCCTTGTTGCTGACCTTCTGCACTTTGATTTGTCATCTGTGTGGTTTTCCATCAAGGACAACACTTGTCTCATAATGCCAACAATCTCCCCCTTTGGACTTGATGGCAAAGCTAACTTGTCACACTTAGATCTATCATCTGATTCCTTTTAGTTGTCCTGCATCCCATGCATTTAGTCACATCTGATATTCCATCTTTATATTCATCTAAATATATGTAAGTGAGATGATCTTCTATGAGAGGGTTGCCATCAAGTACAACACATGCATCATAATGCCAACAAATCTAGCACACATAAAGGACAATGGGCCTCATGGTGGAAGGCCCCACTACAGAGAATCTCAGCAAGGAAGAATAAGAAGAAGCTATGCAGGGAAAAACTAATGTATAGGTTTTGAATATGGAGTCTCGCAAACTCTAGGACAAGATTGAAGCACCAGCTGAGTGACTCAAGGAAAAGTTAGCAAATTGTATTGGGGGCCTATTGGGATGGGGTCCCTAGGGAATATTGTGGTAAATTTTGTAATTTATTTTTGTAAATATGTAAAGTCTCTGCGAAATGTAGAAGGGGAGAATAAAGATAGTCAGATTAAAAGGGGCTTTAGTCCCTTAGGTGGGTAGGTGATAGGAAGGTTTTGAGACATGCCCACGGTCTGTGGACCATAAAATTATAAAAGCAAGGCGATAAAAAGAAGAGTCATAGTGAGGCTAAGGGAGGATCTAAGTGATAGACATATCTGTAAGAGAAGGTAAGCTAAGGCAGGAAAGGTATGTTTCTTGTATTTAGGCAAAGGGGAAGGTTCCTACAGCTGAGTGCATGGGCCCCTATAGCTAAGTGTGTAGGGAGAAGGAGTCTATACTTGAATGATTATATCTAATAAAGACAGTTTTGGGCGAATTCTTGTGCATATGTATATTATTTCTTACTTCTTCAAGTTTCTATATTCTCACTCTGTATTGAAAATTACATAAATTAATGCTTATTTTGTGCATGAAAGTAGTAGATCAATACTATTTACACATGTTATGAATTATTAAAGGCCTTCGCGAAGATCTAGAAGTTGTTTAAGTAATTATTGTAATTATTTGTTTCGGAAGGGTTAGGGTTCACGAAAATAGAAATAAGCCCTAGATACCTCAGGAACCCATCACACATACCCTTGGATGTAGAAACCTAGTTTTGTTAGCCCCCAATAGTGCTTCGGGTGAGACTGCAACTGGCACTATGCGGGTTGTTGTCGAAAGGGCCAGTAGTTTAGGTTTTTGTTGGTTGTCCCAGATAACATTGAGCATGGGTCAGGCCCCATCAAGTGAACAATTCTCACCACCAAAGATTCTTGTTTCATGAGCATTGAATTTCCAAAATTTTCTCACTTCGTCACCACCGTGTTCATCTACCTTCACATCTATATAGTTAACGATTCTATTGTTGACTTTACTTAAACACCTATAACCCTTGTTGTGATGTGAATAACCCAAAAAATGCCTTCTTCTACTTTGGCATTGAATTTTCCAAGTTTCTCATCATTTTTCTTAATGTAACATCTATTACCAAAAATTTCAAAGTTTTTGATTATTGTTGGTCTACCACACCACATCTCATAAGGAGTTTTATCACTATTGGGACAAAAATGAGCTTTGTTGAATATGACCACTAGTGTATGAATTGCCTCTGACCAAAACCTTTGTTGGACATTCCTTTTTGTCATCATTATGTTGGTAGGCCAAAATTCTCCATTTTTATCCCCTTCCTATTACAAAATGACAATCATTAACCTCTTTTTATCTCCATAAACCTCCTCATTCCTGCACTAGTCCAAGAATATTGTATATTCCTACATAAACTTAAGATTTCATGTTTAAGGTTTATTAAGTGCTTGATTAATCATTTTAAATAGATTTCATGCCTTTAATATTACTTGTAATTTACATTTACTTTCCTAAAGTAATTGATAAGCTAAAGTATTAATTGTTATGATAGCTTGATCTAGTGTAGGTATATTCTTGCACTGCCAACAACTATCGATTCTGTGATCTCTGTAACAGTTCGATCACTTCACATGGGAATTTTGGTCCACGCCAACCAATTCGGTTGCGGTCATCCAGAGTTGAACTCAAAGTGGAGGAAAATCAAGGATATGGCCGAGGATTAGTTCTATGTCCAACGAATAGTTTTCACCTTATTATAGCCATTGGTTTAATTTTGTAATTTGTTTTGTTATTTTGCTTCAGCTGAAAGGCTTGATTTGGAATATCTATGACTTTTGGTTATGGCCATAGGACGAAGGGTTGTATAAAATGTAGCTTTCAGATACAACTAGGCTAGAAAGTGATAGTGATAGCAGATAGTTGTAATTTCTGATTTATATGTAATTTCATTGTCACCCTCATTCTGGGCCGGACTTGAACTCAAATGTATATTTGATGATCGGAATTAATAGAAGGAGTTGCACCATGATTCTCTCATTCCACATTATAATTCTTCATTGATGTGTTAATAACGTGTTGAAGGTTTTCATTTCCTAAAATAAGAAACAAGCTGGTTGGCTAGGGCCCCGCTAACCTAGCTCATTTACCCTCTTGCTTTGTATCTTAAAGGTGTGTTAACTCTATTTATTTACAGAAGCATGGTTTGAATATTGATTTTGTGCTTGCTCACGAATTCTAGTTTATTTCCTTAAAACAATAATCTGTGAATGGATCCATTGTGTGAAAGTTAAATTCAATTACATCATGTAATTTCTTTTTCTGGGTTTACTTTCGCTTGGATCATGCAGATAAGATCATTCCTACACCACTGCATGTAGGATCTTGCACCTTGGTTCATTAGTTCATTTACATCAAATGTTTCATTTACTTAATCTATTTTCTATAAAGCAAGTGTTTATCATCTGAAGGAGGCATCTCTAATACTAAAAGTTAAATTCCTAAATATTAAGGATAAATTCATGAAATAGAAAAGAATGTTGTTGCATATCTCAATTTGTATTTTCACTTCATGATTTAAGGAAGAAAACTAGAAGTAATCTGGAATATTATATTGAACTGTTTCGAATTATATTTGATTACATGCAAAACCCCTTTGATTGAAGAGAGTTTGTTTTAACTTTCAAAGATTTTTTTTAATCTTAAGAGTTTATTTCTATTTGTGAGATTTAGTTAATTAAAGAATTATTTTCATGTGCAAGATTATTTTAGATTCTACTTGCACTTGCAAATATTTTTATAGTTAACATGCTCTTTTGTTTTCCCAAACGAAATTTGGAATACTTGTTGTAGGAAGCTCTATTATGGTACAGGGACTAGTGTCTTGTTACAGGAACAGAGTGCTCCAAGTCTTGAGGCTTAGAGCCCCTACAGGCAAAATATAAGTCTTCAATATTAGTGTAAGATATACTTCTCACATAAGTTCTATCTAGTGCAAGAAGATTGTAATAGTATAGGAATGACAGCTAAATGTGATAAGGAAAATCATTTGGAAGGCAGATCTTTTCAAGGGACCACTTGCTAAATTTCCATCACATATACTTCAACAATTAAGATTGTTTGCAATAGTGTGAAAGTTACTTTATTTGATTGAATCTTCGCAAATTCATTATTTTACATTCCATCACTAGAATTAATTTGGTGTTAGTTGCCTTTGATATTTTTCTGTTTGATTCTGCCAAGTTTCAGTTGAGAAGTAGGAATAGAAATAGGAAAATTTCATACCACTTCTGGCATTACCTGTGCTTCATCTCTAAGTTTACGAAACCCGCAGGTTGACAATTAAGTGTTGAAGGAGCTTGCTTAAGTGCAATTCCTGCACCCCCAACGTTGTTGCGTCGTTTTTCAGGGAGGTGATTTGAATTGATAAGAATTTTACATCTTTTTGCAATAGGGCTAAGTTAGCAATCATTTTTTTCCTGTAGTGTGCTTCTATTGCTTGAAGGAATTTGTAGATGGTTAGTTATTTTTGAGTTGCAATATTTTATTGGAATTTTGTTTTGTCATTGTTTGAAATGAATGCCTAAAAGAGGTAGAGGTCTGAAGCCCACTAGGGGCCCAAGAAATACTGATAAATTTGAAATCAAATCTCATATTGGGCCTTCTTTTGCAGGTATAAAGTCCATGCAAACCTAGACTCATCACACAGGAACAATCTACTTGGGCTCTGGTAGCAGTGGTCCAGTTGTGACATAGCCCACAAAGGGGAAGAAGGGGACTATTAGAACCCATAATCAGCCTTCCCATCCTATTGAGAGTGGTTCGCATAGAGGAGCAACAATGGTAGATTAGGAAGACCATGCAGAAGGAATAAATGAAAATAAGGTAAATGAGGAACAATCCACTTTTGAATTCCCAATTGTTGATCCTAAAAGTACAAATGAAAAATATTTCACCATCAACTCTTCCTCGTTTCTGTGGTAAGGTACATGAAGACCCAGACTCTTTCTTATTTGAGTTGGATATTTTGTATAAAAGTTATGATTATCATCTGTCTCCCAGAAGTTAAAGTTGTTTCCCGAAACTCTCAAGGACACAACACTCCATTGGTTCATGGGACTAGGAGGAAACATTATATCTTCTTGGGAACAAATGAAGAGAGTATCCTTGTCAAAGTATCTGGAATATTGTAAAACTAGAGATAGTCAAGATGAAATTTTTTACTATTGTGTAAAATGATGATGAGACTCTCGAGGACTACTTGGAGAGATTCTTGTACATCCTCTAGAGGTCAAAGCACAAATTTAATCTAAGTACCATTATAACCTTGATCTTAAGTGGTCTTACTCATGATGTTAGGAATAATCTAAATTTGTTAGGACATGGGGATATTGCTCAGAATTGTTTGATCAAATATGTGATTTGTGTAGCAAATTCTCAAGGAATAAATATAGATCTGGTAAAGGAATTCAGAATAGAAATAAGAAAATTAAATGTATTGATGCTATGATTATTGGATTAGAAAACAAAATGGACAATATGAAAATTGAAATAATGAATATTGTTAGTAAACAAATAGACTCTTTGACATTTTAGAAAAAACTTGTAGGGGAACAAGAGTAATTATCTATGTTTTGTCCAAAATGTAGAAAAAAACATATTTCAAGAGAATGTCCTCTCAATATTAAAGGAACTAATAAATGTGAAATTTGTATAGAGAACCATGCCATGGACAAATGTCCCTCCATATCTGGGCTGAAATTTGTACTTGAAGGAGGAAAACCTGAAGCCGAAGCATTGCATGCTATGAGAGCATGGAGAAACTAGCCTAAAATGAGTGCAGGTATCACTTCTGAACTTCCACCTCATTGTTTTGGTTATAATGCACATCCATATTCCTATACTAACACTAGTCACTCTCAACATTGGCAGCATGGGAACCAATATCATTATTGACAACCATCCCAATCTTGGCAACAAGGATGGAGAGGTCCAAAGCATTCACACCATTCCTATCCTACACCTATGTAGTCATATCCACCTACATATGCACCTTACCCAATGCCACAACCATCATTACCTCAACTGAGTTAGCTAATGCCACCATTGCCTTTATCTCCATTGTTTCGACTTCCTCAAATTCATGCCCAACCTTTACCCAACCCCAATAACAAAGTGGTATAAATGATCCACTCTATGAACCCGCTTTCCTCATCCAGATATCAGTCCATGCCAGTTGGAGTAAATGATCTCCAATTGAGATCAAGGAAGATAGTAACCTCATAAAATTGAAAGAAGCCTATGGTGATTATCAACGAGAAAGGTGAGGAGGAAACTCCTGACCATTCTAAAAAATATGTCACCATACGGCCCGTCCCCGTACCCTCTGAGCCATTTCCATCTTCTTCTAACTGACCTCCCTATCTAGAGAGGTTAGTTGTGGAGACGACTGACCCCATTCCTGAGTCTAGCCTAGCCTCTAAGCTTAGGAACCTTTTCATAAAGGTACCTTTGCTCCAAGCTATCAAAGAGATTCCCATTTGCAAAAGAATCATTAGGTAACTCTATCTCAAGACGTGAGGAAGGAGAAGATTAGAACCTCAAACTATTTAATTTGTTGGTAGAGCAACAGAGTTAATGACAAGGTGTATGCACATGGAGAAATATATTGACCCCAAAAACCTTGTTGTCTCTAAAAAGGTGATTTCCTTGTCTCCAATGTACTTATAGACCTAGAGGAGGCCATTAAAGTTGTGACCAAGAAAACTATGGATCAACTTTGACTAGTCCATATTTGTCCTACTCCCAATGTAATTGTACTAGAAGATAGATCCAAAATCAAGCCGAAAGGGGTGTTGGATGATGTGGTAATTTCTTTAGACTCTTGGGAATACCCCAAAACTTCATTATGCTCAGCCAAAGAATCCTATGGGAGGACATCCCTTGATCTTGGGACGACCATGGCTTGTTACGGTCAATGCTTATATTGGATGTCATTTTGGTGACATGTATATTTCCCATGGAGATTCTATGAAGAAGGTCACCTTGTATCCACCTGCTAGATCCATTCAGGAGCTCTGAGTCACTTTATGGTTAGACTACAGTAGTGATGAGGAGACTTAGAATGTTTCCTTGATACATCAGTATGTTGAGTTTTCACAGGAGGGTGAGATTCAAGACTTCCTGGACAATCCAGACACCATGCCCAATTTTGAGTCATTGAGTCATATTTTTAGTTTAGACTTTCACGAAAGCCATGATTCTCTACCTCCCTCACCACCATCTATAGCAACACCTCTGTGTACTCTTGAGCCTAATACCACTCTTGTTGAGATTAGTCCAGGCAAATCCTTTCATATCAGTTCAGACTTGGATTCATCCCAGCAAGACGAGCTTGTGAATTTGTTGTGAAACCATCTTGATGCCTTTGCATGGGGCTATGAATATATGAAAGACATCCCTCCTGAAACTTGTACCCACCATATCTATATTTAGAATGGAGCCCAACCTATTTGACTACCCCAAAGGCGTATGAACCCAGCTCTAAGAGATGTTATAAAGAAAGAATTGCAAAAACTATTGGATGTTGATTTTATCTATCCTATTTCTGACAGCCAGTGGGGATCTCCATTGGTATTATTCCTAAAATAATATGGGATATGATGCATTTGTATTAACTACATAGAATTGAACAAAGCCACTCTCAAAGATTACTTCCCCCTTCCTTTCATTGACCAAGTACTCAACCCCCTTATTGGTAAGAAGTACCTTTCTTTTCTAGATGGCTTTAGTGGTTATAACCAGATACAGATTGCACCTAAGGATCAATACAAAACCAATTTTACATGTCCATGGGATACATTTTCTTACTGAGTGCTTCCCTTTGGGCTATTTAATGCCCCAGCTAACTTTCAAAGGGCAGTCTTGGTCATTTTTGCTGACCTTGAGTGTGTACAAATATATATGGATGACGTTTCTATGTTTGGTGATTCATTTTAGGAAGCCCTCAAAAATATAGAAAAAGTGATTCTTCATTGCCAAGAAGCTCATCTTGCCTTGAGTGACAAAAATTGCAGATTGATGTGCAAGGCAGGAGTGGTTCTTGACCATCTTATTTTTGACAAAGGTATCGAGGTTGACCCTACAAAAATAGAAACTATTTTGAGTCTTCTTGTACCCAAAACTTAAAGGGAAGTGAGAGGCATTCTAGGACATGCGAGCTACTATAGGAGATTCATTGATAATTTCTCAAGGATATCTACCCCCTTTTCCAACTTTTGGCTAAAGATGGTGAGTTTTTTTGGTGCACAGCTTGCCAATAGCGCTTTGAGACATTGAAGGAAAAACTAGTTCAGGCACCAGTTTTGAGAGGACCAAACTGGTCCCTGCAATTTCATATTTCCTTTGATGCCTCAGATACTGCTATTGGCATAGCTCTAGGACAAGAAGAAAACAAACAATCCTATGCTATTTACTTCATTAGTAAAAACTTATCACCTGCTGAACTAAATTACACTGTTACTGAGAAAGTGTTTTTAGCTATAATTTTTTCTATTAATAAATTTAGACATTATATTACAGGATATCAAGTCTTTGTGCATACCTACCATTCCACATTAATATATTTGATGAATAAACCGTTAACCAGCGGTGGAGTGACTAGGTGGTTATTATTGTTGTAGGAATTTAATATTACCATTATTGATAGACTGAGAAAATCTAATGTAGTAGCAAATTATATTTTAAGATTAAATAATCATGGTGAAGCAATTCCTGTTGATGATGATTTTCCTGAAAAATATCTTTTTGCTTTGTCAACAAAATCCCCATGGTTTGCTGACATAACTAACTATTTAGTCACTGGAAAAATACCACTCCACTTATCCATTCATGAAAAGTGGAATATCATACAGAAAAGCACTGCATATTCTTGGATTCAAGGAGACCACTTTTACATTGGACAAGATCTTATTATCCATAGATGTGTAAGAGAGGAAGAAGTGTTTAATATCTTAAAATCTACCCATGATGAACCTTGCGAGGGTCACTTCACTAATAATCGAACTGCATACAA
This sequence comes from Pinus taeda, assembly GCA_000404065.3. Taxonomy (NCBI): domain Eukaryota; kingdom Viridiplantae; phylum Streptophyta; class Pinopsida; order Pinales; family Pinaceae; genus Pinus; species Pinus taeda. The sequence continues at coordinate 64,823 of APFE030976286.1, forward strand.
ACTGTTACGAGCTGGCTATTTTTGGCCCTCCTTTAAGGATGCCAAACAATATGTCAAGAGATGTGACGACTGTCAGCAAATTGGCCAACCTAAGCAATCCAATGAAATTCCTTTATGTACTCAGGTTATGATTGATCCTTTTGAAAAATGGGCCATTGATTTTGTAGGACCAATAAATCCAACATCATTAAATAAAAAGCATATTTTTGTTTGTACATATTTCGTTACAAAATGGGTAGAAACTAAAGTTTTTTCTTTTGCTACTGAAAGAGTTTTTGTTGATTTTCTTTTTACTGAAATCTTTCGTAGATTTTGTGTGCCTAGAGAAATTGTTTCTGACAATGGACCGTAGTTTATTTCTAATCTGATACATGGTGTGTTGGAGCCGTACAAAGTTTGGCACAGGAAATCTACACCATATCATCTACAAGAAAATGGTCAGGTGGAGTCCACAAACAAGGTGATTAAGTCCATATTCACAAACAAAGTAAATATTCACAGAAAGGATTGGGCTGAAAAATTACCAGAAGCCTTGTGGGCATAATGAACCACTTGGAAGAACAACACAGGACACACACCATATGAGATGGTGTACAAGAAACAAGTCCTCTTGCCGATAGAATTCCAGATCAAGACTTTCAGGACTGCAATCCAGTTAGGGCTAGATCTCTCTGAAGCACAACAACAACATCTTCTACAATTGAATGAGTTAGATGAATTTTGAAGGGAAGTTTCTCAACAAAACATCATGGTTCAACAACAGCACAAGAAGTGGCATGACAAGTCTATCCGGAAGAAGAAATTCCAACCAGGTGATTGGGTACTCCTTTACGATTCTAGGTTCAAATATTTTAAATGGAAATTCCATACACACTGGATGGGACCTTATGAGGTGGTCAAAGTGTTTGAGAATGGAGTGGTAGAAATTAAAACTATTGATGGATGGAATTCTATGTTCCTGGCAAATGGTCATAGATTGAAGGTGTATTTTCAACCCCTTACCAAAAGATATTTTATGCAGCAAGTCCAACAACAATCTGAAAAGAAGTTTGTAGGTGGAAACACCAACCTGTTGAAGATTTGATTCTTTCTTTCTTTTCCTTATAGAATAAAATAAAAAAAAATAAAAAATGACAAAGATAAAACGTATAATTTTCTTTTCATGTAATTATGGAAATCAGTTGACTGACATGATTGCAGAAGTATCAACCTGAAAACTAGTATGCTGGCAGGAAGATCAAAACTTCAACAAAAAGGGAATGTTACTTGATTTTTTAGATATGTTGGTTATCACCTAGAAGAAGCAAGTTAAAGGCACCCAACCCTTACCTAAGTTTGGGGTAACTAGCATGGAAATTTTTACCCAAGTAAACACCTAATTCCCACTTAAATCAATTTCTCCAGCACTATTGTAGGCAGATATTGAAGATAAAATTCTACCTTCCTTCTATTTTCTCGTTTCGTAATTCCCACTATTTTGCTTTTCTAAATACTATAATGAATCACCCTCCTTTTTCTTCTAAGAAAATTATCCTTATCCAATTTCGTAAAGTCCCTCTTTTCCCCCTCGAATTTTTTTCCACATCCCATTCTGGTTTATCGCCCTTGGTAGTATTATTCTTGGAATCCTTGTTACAACATTCCTTCCCATTCTAAAAATCACCCCTTCCAACTTCTTTGTTCCCTCATGGATCGATTGTAGGATCTGATACAGTCAAATCAGAAGGCATGCTCATGAAACACTAAACAATGGCGAATAAAACGTCTCTTGTATATTCAAGAAAAAAATTTAGTTTAGCCAAAGAACTGAGTTCTATCATAATTTTTTATTATCCCCTCTTTCTTTGATGCTACAAAAATCCATGGTGCAGGAACATGCATGATTAGTGTAGACAGGTTCAGTGCAAGCACATCGCAGTGCAAGAAGGCTCAGTGCAAGCAGCAGGTTCAATCCAAGCACGAATGGTGTAGGCACGCACCCGACTATGAAAACAGAGTGCAAAGAATTGTTTAAACATTGTATAAGAGCACTTGATGTAGAACGTTTACAGAGAAATTTAATTTTTTTATTCCCGCAGATGAATAACTACCACAGTGATAGATTGAAGCATTGTGTTGTTTAAATTTTGGTTAAAACTTTGTTTTATCATTTACTAATTGAGGGAGAAATAATTTAAAATGCAAGATATTTTAGATTCCGAGGGCTAATATTTCTAATGAATATTGAAGTACACCTTATGTGAATTATGAGGCAAATGGGAATAGTACAGATCCACTTAAAATCCCACACTTACCTCCATTGAAAAGATACTCCATCACTTGCTCATGATAGCCTTACCTCATAATCTGATTCTCCACTATCGTTACACCACCACCAATTATCATTGCCTCCCTGTAGTGAATTGATACGTGTGTGCATCTATCCCAAAGGGGAGATTTTAATGAATGAATCTGAATGGATGAATGTGATCAACAAGATGGTGGAATGGCTAGATCTCCATCATAAAATTCTCGATAGCTCCCTTACACTCTATAGTGTGGAATCTTCCTAAGGTTGCAACAGAGAATTGAGATGTATTCAACACAAAGATGGCGCCTTTGAGACATGAACCATCATCTGTGAAGGAGATAGAACAAATGACTAACTATCGAGGTAGTCTTGCACTATTACAAGAATCAGGATTTCTCCCATTTTGCATAAATTAGGCAGGTTCAATACAACCATGTTTGGAATTTTCAAAGACATTCGAGGAGGGCCAAGCTAAGTTAGTCTCATTGGAATTTGAGGTCACAGAAGAATCTATAGTGTGAGCTATAGGCTTGTCAACCACAGGTGAAAAATGCTTCAAAAAGGAGAGGATTGAAAGGAAAATATGGCACCGATTTGTGGTAGATCAAAAGCTTAAAGTCAATTGGAAGAAAGGGATTTCGCATAGCACCATGCTTGGAAAATGGTGAGACCTCCTCTACATATTACAAAAACTTCTAACCTATGAGGGATGTTACCCATTATCGTTCATGTACCATATCAATTTGTTGTTGCATTTTGAATCAAGGAAGTGCATTAATTTCCTTTATTACCTGCTCTGAAGTTTAGGGAAGATGGCGAAGGGAGCACAGAATGGGAGTCCTAGTTGAGTTGCAGATAAACTATCCCATCACAGGCTCATTGCAATCCTAGTCAAGAATGAGTTGGAAACTAATGAAATAACTTGGGAGGTGTTAGAGTTGGTTTGGTCAGTCCTCCGTCAAAGATCAAAACTCTTTATGCATTTCATTTTTATGTGTCCCGCTCCATTCACCTAGCTGCATTCCACTAGGGGCATGCCATGATCTGACGGAAAAGGTCATGCTAGTCATTTCCCCTCATGTCTGGCTCTTGCTGGCTCAGGTCTTTTGTCAATGATCACTAAAGTCCATGATAGTCAAGGTCTAGTCCTTTAAAGGACAAAAGTCATTTTTCGATAGTTAGGTCTAGGGATTCATCAATTTGGTCTTCAAACATATTCAATAAAGCCATGCAGGCCAGAGTGAGGCCCTCACATAGTTATGATTCAGAGAGTTTCATCGTCATGTGGATAGACTTCAACTCTTCTTCAAAACTATGTTTTGAAGAAAAGTCAAACAGTGTCATTGGTGATAAAATTTTCAAAAAATTCGTCAGTTGGTTTCTTCAGATGCAGTCATGATTTCCGTGGCCAAATGTCCTATCGTGCAATCCCTGCAAAGAGTGCCAAAAATTTCATCATTTGAGCTAAAATTTCAAAGGGAAAGTGAAAATCAGTGTTGCTTTAAGTCAGTGAAAAAGTGTCAAAACATAACATTAGAAAAATGGGTTTTTGGAGAAGCAAAAATTTAACCCATCGACTTCAAAGTCTTTATATACAAGTTTCCACCAAAATTAGAGGCATTGTGCAAATCAAGTTCACTGGGAGACATTGCAAAGTGATTAGGAGTGCATTGTGCGTGTTTGGAGCAAGTTGGAGGCAGTTTTCAGGGCGCGGCGCATATACACAGGGGCGCAACACACACAGAGGGCATGGCGCACACAGAGCCATCCCTCAGTGTATTTTTTCAATGGGTGCGGCACACACCTAGGGCGCGGTGCACTGGGTTTGGCGCACGACGCACACCCACAAAGGGCCAAAACCGTGCCAAATTTCCTCAAATTTCTTGTGAAACCCCTCAAATTGATAGGTAGGCTCTATGACATGACTTGTTCATCAAAGTTTATAAATGATATGGTGGTTTATGGCTATGTTTGAATGCAACAAAACTCATAAAATCAACCACAAGAAAACACCAAAGGCCATTGTTGCTAGGGTTGCATAATTGTGGTATTGAGGCCAAGGTTCCATTTTCACCCACCATTTTTCCCTCACCTACCATTTTTCCCTATCCTCCCTTTCTCATTTTTCCTATTATCCCTACCCTAAAACACTACCAAACCCTATTCCCTTTCCCCTCCTCTTATTTGTCAACATAACACCCAAAAACCCTACCTTGTCAAAACCCCAAAACCCTACCCTATCAAATACCCAAACTCCCTACATATCCCTAAACAAACTTCCCCCCATAACCCCTATTCCCATCACATTACTCCCCTCCTAATGCTCCCTTTTGTTTCATTGTTCCCCTTGGTGGCAGATATCATAAAAGCACCCAGCTTCACACCATCATCAAAGGGCAGCCTAAGTACAGTACACACAGCAGTTATGGCATTAGAGCATTAAGTAGAGTATGAGATGGAGACACAAAGTGATTCTTCCTTGGAAGAACAGGCTCCCAGGAGACATCACAAGAGTGGTAAACCTGTTAGGGATGAGCGCACTACCCTCACTGAATTACAAGCATGCCCTCTTGCCATGTCATGTTTCTAGCACCTAGCATGTTTTGAATTTTGTCAAAGGGTGGCTAATGTTAGAGTTCATCATGAGTTGGCCCATATTTTTGTGCTTCACCTACATGGAGGTCAGTCTATCTTAGCTGGGGTCACCTTCAAATTAACACCCGAAACTATATTAGTGGCAACATGCATAACAAATGTTGGAGAACAGTGGCGTAAGAAGAAGAAGGTGGATAGAAAACACTATGAGCCTTACATTAAGGCCAGATTCTTGAGTCAGCTCACAAGAGTCTTCCCATTCAGATACTTGAAAGATGAGTATGCTCCACTCATGAAATTGATCATGAAGTACTTCAACTGTGAGGGGAGGTTCTCTCCACTATACGCCTATCACATCAGGTTGCTCATGCACTTTACCAGGGTGAGGATGATGAACCTCCCATTTTTCATTTGTAGGAACATAGAGAGGATGAACACCTTCATGCAGCATAAGACCCCTCAATAGTAGCTTAATAGTGTTTATCAATTTTCTTTTATCCATATTTTGGTGGATCATCAGTTGGGATTGCATGGAATTGCTTGGGAGGACTTCATCTCCCGTGACCTCTTCAGCAGTTCACAAGTACTATCAGAGCCAGAGCATGAGATAGGTGGTCCTTCTCATCAGTATGAGCACCATGAGACCACGACTATGCCAGTATTCGTGACATATCAGAGAGGAAGTAGGCACTTGTTTGCAGTAGCAAAGCGAGTGTTATCTCCACCGAGGGTGGAAGGGGCCTCACTTCCGGCATCGACTACATAGGTACAGGACAAGGGCAAGAAGCCCATGCATGATGACGGGCCATCAGGTGAACAAGAGACCGATTTCATCCTCATTCAGGATGATGATTCAGATGTGGAGAGTGCTCGAATTAGGATGACTATTCAGGAGCAGAACACGGAGATCCAAGACTTGTCACTAAAGGTGGAGAGGGCCAAATGGATCATCAAGTATTTGGAGCAGAGGAACAAACAGCTTGAGGACCAGCATAAGATCATGGAGCTGCAAAGCATCCGTGAGAATCGACAAGCTGCCCAACAAAGGAGGATTGAGATCACTACCTTGGAGCAAGAGATCAACAATGACTGTGAGTCCTAGCTAGAGTGGATCAACATCCACCTGGAGAGACTACTGGAGAAGGCCGGCAGAGAAAAAACCATACCGAGGAGGATGGTTTATCATTATAGGGCACATAACATGAGTGCAAAGGCCAGGATAAGGAGCTTGAAGGCAAAATTGAGCAAAGCAACAAAAGAGGCAAAAGAGGCAAAAGAGCAAGATCGACTTCGAATCTTGGTGTAAGCTTTTGTGGCCCAGCATAGTGCCTCTTAGAGAACCTCCAGCCCAAATTTCAAGAAATTTGGGGCAATTTTGGTCACATGGTAATTTTTTGGTCAAACACACAGGTTTTTTTCTCTCCAGTGGCGCGGCGCTTAGGATTGGAGCTCCAAATGACAAATGGCTTGCATTTTTGGATTCAGCATGAAAAATCATGACTACTGGTGCTTGGACAAGAAATTTGGGCATGATTTGAGTCTCCAGGAGGTCAAAAACACCCAAAAAATGGCCTCTCTACCCCTATTTTGACACACAGGAAGTAGTCTTGGGAGAATGAAGATTTGGAGGGGAAAATGAGCACCAAATTCAAAAATTATACTTGGGTTGGAAAGTAGACAGGATGTGCTTTCAAAAAATCACACTTGGGCACATTTTGGACTCCTGCAAGTGCCTCAAAACAGGCTCCAAAGTGGCGCAGCGCATATAGGAAAAAAGGCCCAATTCACCTCCGTTTCGCAAAATTTCGACTCGCGCCTTTCCACAAGTGGGCCCACTAATATACATTTCACTTTTTCGGCACCTAGGGCAGAATTTAAAGTATTTTCACTCTAGATTGTCTTCTATCCAAGTGGCAAAGGAAGGCAAACAGTCACCAAGCCATTTGTCATGTTTGTAACGCTACACCTATAGCTAATGGTTGGCTTTCCACCTCCATTTTGTAATGATTCGAGTAACTCCCCAACCCTTGGGAATTCTATCTCCTCATGGCATATTCTATATATTGTATGCAAACTATTTGCAAAGGGTTGGCTTGTAACTTCTGGGAGACTGTGGGAAAGAAACTATGTTTCTTCATTGTATATTTTGATAGAGGATTAATGAAAGGCAGTGGCTCTGTTTCATGAGATTCATGTGGTTGTGAGTGTAGCAAATTTTTCTCTTATGTTTCATATGTGTTTCTTTATGTTTCATAGTTCATTTCATATTCATTTCCAGTAAAATTTCCTAAGTTAGATAAGGTAGAATTCAATTTTATTGCTCTGCCTGTGGGAAAATTTCATGTTCAGTGTTCTTTCTTCTGTTGAAAAGGATTCATGTGTGTATGCCCTTTTCACCATCCAAAACAATCTCTCCATTCCTTGCTATTTTAAACTAAATTGCTAGACTTTCTGCCTATCTTGCCTCACGAAGTAATATGTGCCTTTGTATTTCATCCTCTGTTCATTGCCGTCCGTTGGTCCCATACCATCCCAAAAACACAGTCATTCATAAAAATCACTTCTTGTGTCCATATTCACTTACTAGCCTAAGATCAATATTACACTGTAAGTCATCTCAGACCATTTCATTTATCTATTCACTGAGCGTGACTCGGAGAGAGCCCTCTCCTGTTCTGGTAGGGCTAGCTACTAGACTGAGCATGGCTTGTGGTTACCCTAAATTTTTCCTTCCTTCAGCCTAAGGCGGATTTAGGTGCTAACAGGAGGCATTCTTGAAAGAATTTTGGGAAATAGGTGCAAGGAAGTCGGCTGGAAAAACTACAATAAATAAGAGAAAAGCTGAGACTCCATGCCCTACCAAGACAAATGGTAAGGACAAAATGGTGGAAGTAAGGGAGAAATATGTTGAAGAAGCCCCATCCTTAGCAAAAAGAAGAACAACCAGGATCGTGACAAAGAGAAGGACTGTCTCTTTGAGGACAAGTCACGCTCAGTTGAGCTCCCTGATTTTGATTGATGAGACACCCCAAGCTTCACCTAGAGATCATAACCTCTTGCTTCTCGCAGATGCATCAGCTCACATAGTGGGGAATGAAGAATATGTAGAGAAGGAGGATGAAACACTCTTGTCATCCTTCCTTCATAAATTGAAGAAGAAAAGAATGACATCAAGTGTAAGTAAACACCTGGTAGAGGGTTAGGTAGATGACAAGGCGTAGCACATAAAAACCCTTGAAAATTTTGATGAACATGGTACTGAAGCCCCTGATGAATTGAATGAACACGGTACTAAAGCCCCTATTGTGTTGAAGGAACAAGGTAATGAAGCCCCTACTGAGGTGGATGAATAGGGTACTAAAGAATCTGTTGAGTTAGATGTATAGGGTATTGAAACCCCTGATGAGTTGGATGCATAGGGGGATGAAACCCTCGGTCACATGGAAGTCCCTCGTATCGAAACCCTTGGTGATATTACGATGCAGACGGTGGATGGCCAAGATGACATTGATCTTGCAAACAACGGTACACGTTCCGAATCAGTTGCACAGAAAGTGCTCACACTAGATGAGATGGAAACAAAGACCTCTACCCTCTATCTGAATAACCCAATAGTAGATCTCGAGTAGCAAATTCACGACTTGGAGGCATTAAACTAAATCATGAAGGAGCAGACTTGACAGAAGCAAGGCAAGATAGAGTTGGTAGAAGAGGTAAAAGAATAGAAACGTCAAGTGAAGATATGGAATTTTCGAGCTTCTAAATGTTACAAGTAGCTCAAGAAGGTGAGCAAACAAGTAAAGAAAGCCAAAGGAAAGAAGATGAAAGTAGTGAAGGTAGGAAAGAGTATCGAAGTGCAGGATTGAAAGATGGCTCCCTATGTTGAAGATTTTTGCAATAGGTAAAGGTTGGTAGGCCGAAATGCTCCATTTTTATCCCCTTCCTATTAAAAAACCACAATCATTAACCTCTGTTTATCTCCACAAACCTCCTCATTCCTGCACTATTCTAAGAATACTCTCTATTCCTACAGAAACTACATATTTCATGTTTAAGTTTTATTAAGTGCTTAATTAATCATTTTAAAAAGGTTTCGTGCCTTTAATATTTATTGTAATGTATATTTACTTTCCTAAAGTATTTGATAAGCTAAAGTATTAATCGTTATGCTAGCTTGATATAGTGCAGGTAGATTCCTTCACTACCAGCAACTATCCATTCCATGATATCCATAATAGTTTAATCACTTCCCACAAGAATTTTGGTCCACATCATCCGGTTCGGTTGCAGTTATCCAGAGTTGAACTCAAAGTGGGAGACAATCAGGGATATGGCTAAGGATCAGGTCTATGGCCAATGAATAGTTTGCACCTTGTTATATCCACTAGCATAATTTGTAATTTTGTTTGTTATTTCACTTCAGCCGAAAGGCTTGATTTGGAACGACTGTGATTTTTGGTTACACCCATAGGCCGAAGGGTTGTATTAAATGTAGCTTCCAGATAGAACTAGGCTAGCAAGTGATAGCAATAGCAGATAGTTGTAATTTCTAGTTTATTTGTAGTTTCTTTGTCGCCCTCGTTTTGTGCTGGACATGAACTCAAATGTAGATTTTCTGATTGGAATTAATATAAGGCGTTGTGCCATGATTCTCTCATCCTGCATTATAATTCTTCATTGATTTATTAGTAATGTTCTAAAGGCTTTCGTTTCCTAAAATGGGAAATGATCTGGTTGGCTAGGGCTAAACCAACCCAGCTCATTTACCCCCTTGCTTTGTTATCCTAAAGTTGTGTTAACTCTATTTATTTATAGAAGTGTGGTTTGAATCTTGATTTTGTGCTTTCTCATGATTTTTTCTTTCTTTCATTAAAACAATCAAGTGTGAATGAATCCATTGTGTGGAATTTAAATTCAATTACCTCATGTAATTTATTTTTCTTGGTTTGCTTTCACTTGGATCGTGCATATAAGATCATTCCTACGCTAGTGCATGTAGGATCTTGCACCCTGGTTCATTAATTCATTTACAACGAATGTTTCATTCCTTTTCGTTTATGCGACTTAATCTATTTTTGTAAAGCAAGCATTTATCATCTAAAGGAGGCATCTCTAATACTAAAAGTTAAATTCTTAAATATTAAGGATAACTTCATGAAATAGAAAAGAACATTGTTGCATATCTCAATTTGTATTTTCACTTCATTATTTAAGGAAAAAGACTAGAAGTAATCTGGAATATTATATTGAACTGTTTCGAGTTATATTTGATTACATGCAAACCCGTTTGGCTGAAGGGAGTTTGCTTTAAGAATTTATTTCTATTTGTGAGATTCAATTGATTAAAGCATTCTTTTCATGTGCAAGATTATTTCAGATTCTAATCGCACTTGCTATCCTTTGTATAGTTAACATGCTGTTTTGTTTTCCCAAAAGCAAATTGGAATACTTGGTATAGGAAGCTCTGTTATAGTACAAGGACTAGTGTCTTGTTACAGGAATGGAGTGCTCCAAGCCTTGAGGATTAGATCCCCTACATGAAAATGTAATTTTTCAATATAAGTGTAAGGTATACTTCTCACATAAGTTTTGTACCTACACTAGTGCAAGAAGATTGAAAGAATATAGGAACGACCATTGAGTGTGAGAAGGAAAATCATTTGGAAGGCATATATTTTCAAGGGCCCACTTATTAAAATTCCATCACCTATACTAAGGATAAACATATATTTTTACTTCAGAAGTTAAGATTGTTTACAACAGTGTGAAAGTTCCCTTACTTTATTTCTTCGCAAATGCATTCTTTTACATTCCATCACTAGAATTACTTTGGTGTTAGTTTCCTTTGTGACTTTTCTATTTGATTCTACAAAGTTTCAGTTGAGAAGTAGGAATAGAAATAGGAAAATTTCATAGCACTTTTGGCATTACCTATTTTTCATCTCTAAGTTTACAAAACATTCAGGTTGACAATTAAGCATTGAAGGTGTTATCACTCCAAAATTTGTCTAGAGTTGTTATGAAAGAAACGATAAAGGTAACCACAAACCTACTTTGGAGATTAGGATCTAGCCTCCCTAATGCTCAATGAGGGCTCTCTCTTTATGATTTAACTTTGTTTAGCTAATTGATTTTAGGCTATTTATGATTGTACTTGGGTTTTGGTTTTGATTTGGTGGTGGGGTCACTAACTTAGATGGATAGAGGGATGTCTTTTACCATTCGGCTATGGGGTCAAGTGTCAAGCAAAGTGTAGATTTTAGCCCTGTACAGAAATTACATGCATACGAATTCTAAAACACAGAAAATAAACAATGTGAGAGCATAGCACATAAAACACATATACACAAAGATTTCCCCTGGATCCCAAAACCAGGACTACTAGCTTGATTTTTCATTATATTCCTTTCAATGTTACAATGCATGGACTGAAAACCATCGTGTCCAAAGCCATGGACCAAAAACCATAGGTAGGTTCACCCAACCTAAAATAGTGTCCAAAAAAAAAATTCCCGGGGCGCTGCCCTGGACCCCGTAGGGGGGTGCTACCTGCCCCCCTCAAACCACTCGAATAGGGGGGACTACCGCCCCCATGTGACCCCTCCACTACACAATTGACACAATGAAGGGGGGGCTCCACCCCCCTCTAGACCCCCGATTCACTACATAGGTTAGTCGTGGAAAGAATATAATGCAACCCAACATTCTCCCACATGTTGTTTCCTTTCCACCAGGGGGCCACGGGAGAGTTTAGTCATTTTTCCAACCTTGAAATGACCATTGTTTCTCTACACCAGTAGAACTTCTCAGATCTCACAGATTTTTCAATGCATCTGCAATATTCTTCAAAGTGTCCACCTTTACCAGCAACACCTTTTTGTCTTCTATCATATCCCTCACAAAGTGATACTGAACATCAATGTGCTTTGTCTTTGAATGATAAGTTGGGTTCTTTACCCAAAAAAATGTGCTTTGGCTATCACAGTCTATCCTTATAGCTCCCTGTACTAACCCCATACTTGAACACAATCTTTACAACCAAACTGCTTCCTTTCTTGCATGAGTGGCTGCCATGTATTCTGCCCCTGTAGTTGATAGTGCCACTACATATTGTTTCTTACTCGTCCAATTGACTACACCTCCAAATAGGTTAAACACATACCCACTTGTAGATCTTCTCTGATCCAAATCTCCAACCTAGTCTACATCAAAAAAGACACAGATATCCAAAACTTTGTCCAATCATGGTCTTCCTTGGTAGCACAAACCATAATCACTAGTGCCACGCAAATACCTGAAAACGTGCTTCACTGTTGTCCAATGCTCCTTCCCTAGTTTTGACATAAACCCGCTTAATACTCCCACTGCATGTGCAATGTCTGGTCTAGTAGAAACCATTGCATGCATCAAGCTACCGACTGCACTTGCATATGGAACACAAGACATATCCTCTTCATCTTATTGTGCCTTGGGACACTGTTCAACAGATAACTTTACACCTATAGGAATAGGAACCTTCACCGATTTACTATCCTACATATTAAACCTCTGCAGCATTGTCTCGACATACTTCTTCTGGTTTAACGAGAGCCTCCTCTTTTCTTGATCTCTTTTAATTTCCATGCCCAAAATATAGTTTGAAGCACCAAGCTATTTCATGTTGAATTTGGAGGACAATTGGGTCTTCAAATCTTGGATAATTTCTTTGTCATTTCAAACCAGCAACATATCATCCACATACAAGACCATATAAATAACGTGGTCGCCAATTAATTTAAAATATACACAGTGATCTGCTTGGCTTCTGGTGAAGCCAAGTCCCTATATAAATGTATCAAATTTCTGTTACCACATCCTTGGTGACTATGTTAACCCATACAGATACTTCTTTAACTTGCATACCAGTTCTTTCTTACCCTTCACAACAAATCCTTCAAGTTGCTTCATGTAGATCTCCTCTTCTAGATCCCCGTGAAGAAATGGTGTCTTCACATCCATTTGTTCTACCTCAAAATCAAAAGCAGCAGTAATAGATATAATTAACATAATGGAAGTTACCTTGGCAACAGGAGAAAAAATATCGCCAAAATCAATTCTCGGCACCTGGGAATAACCTTTTGCTACCAACTGATCTTTGTATTTCTCCACCTTTCCTTCTACATTTGTCTTCTTCTTGAACACCCATTTGCTGCCAATGGGTTTCCTTCTAGCCGGTAACTCGACTAGATCCCAAGCCTCATTTTTTGTGCAAAGATGCAATTTCATCAACCATGGCCTCTTTCCAGAGTTTTCCATCCTCTAAATCTAGTGTTTCCTTCATAGTGTTGGGATCATCATCAGTAATAGATAAAGAAAAATTTTAACAGAAAGTAGATGGACTATACCTTTTTGGCTGCCTTCTTTCTCGAACTGATCTTCTTACACCCAGAGTTTGTGGCTCTTCATCTTCTAATTCCTCCTCTGCTATAGAGTCTTATTCTTCCTCCTTTAGCTCAAACTCTATCTTCTCAAGTTCCTTTGGTTGGGCTTCATGTTTAATAACATCTTTCATCTCTCTGAACACCACATCTCGGTTGTACACAACCTTCCTTGTTGTTGGGTTCCAAAGCTTATAACCCTTTAAACCATCCTTATACCCAATAAATATGCACTTTTCAGATTTATTATCCAACTTGGTTTGTTTCTCCTTTGGAACATGTACATATGCATCACATCCAAGTATCCTCATATGTGAAAGAAAGGGTTTCTTACTAGTCCATACCTCTTGTGGAGCCTTATCCTCCAATGATGATGAAGGCGATCTGTTGACCAGTTAACATGTTGTCTCCACTGCCTCTTCCCAGAATTCCTGTCCTAACCCAACACCACTGAGCATGCTTCTTGCCCTTTCCATAAACGTCTTGTTCATCCTTTCTGCAACTCCATTTTGTTGAGGTGTATATGGAATAGTATTCTACTGTTCTTTACCACACTTCTTACAGAATTCTTCAAATTCCTTACTACAAAAATCTCCATTGTTATCTGTCCTTAGCACCTTTATCTTCTTCTCTGTCTGGTTTCCACCAAAGCCCCAAATTCTTTAAACCTATCAAAGACTTCAAATTTCTTGTTAAGGAAATATATCCATGTATTCCTTGAGAGGTCATCTATAAATGATACATAGTACATAGACTTACCTAGTGATGGAACCTTCATAGGTCCAAACACATCATTATGCACAAGCTCTAATATTTGTTTTTCCCTCTTACCACCAGAGGGGAAACTCACACGATTCTTCTTCATGTATACACAATTTTCACAGAAATCAAAATCCAGAGAGCTATTACTCGTACCTTTTACCATACATTTACCATGAAGTATTTGAAGGCCCTTCTCTCCAATATGTCCAATCCTTTAATACCACGACATGGTCTTCTCTCTAGAGACCACTAGAATTTCAGCTCCACTTTCAGGAACCATAGAAATGTTGCACCCATCAACAACAATGCTACCTTGCAACTTGTACAGAGTTCCAATTCGAACTCCTTGCATCAATACCAATGCTCCCCAAACGATATTGCAGGTATATTTCTCGAACACTGTCTTTACAACTGCATCATCCAGCTTGCTTACAGAAATCATATTTCTAGCCAATGTAGGAATATGTAGAACACCTAGAAGTGTTCTAACCCTTCCACCTTGCAACTTCAACTTTACCTTTCCACGAGCAATGATTCTAGCCTTAGTATCATCCCCTAAGAAGACATCACCATCATCATGTTTCTCATACTCGCAGAACCACTCTCTATGGGGAGTGAAGTGAAAGGATGCACCTGAGCCAATAAACCATGCCTCATGATCTACATGTGTACTTGAAGAAACCAAGTACACATCCCCACCTTCATATAAGGTTGTTTTCGCTTCTACAGAAGGAGAATCATTAGATCCCTTTCCTTTATCATGAGCTTTAGATTTATAGTCCCTTTTGAAGTGCCCTTCCTTTCTGCATTTCCAGCACACCACCTTTACAGGTTTTCCTGGAGATTTAGATCTCTCTCTAGATTTATATCTGCCACTCGATGACTTATTTTTGTTTCTGTTTTGGAACCATCCTCGTACAGACAAGGCATCACCATTTTGGCTCTCCATATTTTTCTGTCTCATCTCCTCTGCTAGCAAGGCTGAGACTATTTCATCAAACTGTAAGGTAGTTTCATTGCTACCTATTGCAATAACCAAACTATCCCATGAATTTGGTAGAGAACACAACAAACTGATGCACTTATCTTCATCTGAAATTTTAATATCAACAGATGTTAACTAACTTACCACAATATTAAATGAATTCAGATGCTCTGTCACTGAGTCTCCATCTTTCATCTTCGGGTTATACGGCCTTTTCCACAAGAATATTTTATTCACCAGAGACTTAGATTGGTATAAAGTCCCTAACTTGTCCCACAAAGCCTTCGTTGTAGCTTTCCCTCATACATTTAGCAATACTGAATTTGAGACACACAATTGTATTATGATTTTTGCCTTCCGATCCAACTTCTTCCATTCTTCATCAAACACTCACGTTGGTTTAGTACCTAGTTCTACCATGATCCACTGATCTTTATCCACCAACAAATCCTCCATCTTGAGTTTCCACAACTCAAAACTCCGACCATTAAATTTATCGATCTCTATCTTTCCACTGCTCGCCATCTTCTTTTACCACCAGAATTGATCTTGTAGATCTCCCACTGAACAAGGTCTACCACAGGCCTGAACGAAACCCCTCAGCAACAAAGGCACCCCCTTGAAGCCAAAACAACTCTAATTCCAAATGTAGGTTTTACCCTGTACAAAAATTACCTGCATACAAATTCTAAAAAAATAAAAAATAAACGACGCGAGAGCATAACACATATACACAAATATTTTCCCTTAGATCCCAAAACCGAGACTACCAGCTTGATTTTTCATTATATTCCTTTTGATGTTACAATACATGTTTATACATGCCAAAGCATCCAATACCATGGACCGAAAACCATCGCATCCAAAACCATGACCGAAAACCATAGGTAGGTTCGTCCAACCTAATATAGTGTCCAATTTTTTTTTTCCCAAGGTGTTGCCCCATACCCCATAGAGGGGGGCTACCCACACCCCCTGTGAACCCCGCCCCCCCCCCACTGTGCAACTGGTGCAATGAAGGGGGGCACCGCCCCCCCTCTAACCCCCTGGTTCACTATCTAGGTTAGTCATGGAAAGAATATAACACAACCCAACACAAACAAGACTGGATCAAGTTCTAAAGATAATGTTTACAACGCAAGGTAGTTGAATAAATTCAGATCTTAAGGCTAGATGGTGAAGTTGTTTTCAATTGGATGCAAGGAGCAATTAAGGGTTCCTTAAACCAGATAATGAGTGAAATCATGGGGGTCAATCAAAACTAGGGATAAATGAAGGATTCCCTAATCTAGATATCAGAAGAAAACATTAAAATGATTAACTATTCAAGACAGAGTGTACTTAAACAAATTCGGTAATATAATTTGAGTTAATTCATTCAAATTTAGATAACATGCAAGTTTGTGAAACACTTAGGAAAATAACAATTTCATAAAGAGAAAATACTTCATTGAAGTGGCCCAGTACATGAATTATGTGATGCAATTTCTTTATTACTCAGTCCAGTCTACTGATTTGAAAATTTGGTACAATGAACCATCAGGTTAGTGATCAATATAACTATATAAATTTCTAGTAATTGACACACTATACTTCGAATTACGAAGTATTTATACAAAAAATAGTTACAAAATATCCCAAACTATCTTGGGAATTAATCTAGGAAAAATAAATATCTTCATGCAAGAAGATAGAGGCAGATGTTCAACTATTGCAAGATGTCCCTGTTATTAGGCTGTGATGTCAGATCTTTTGTTTCCTTTTATCCTTTTCCATTTGTCTTCACACTCAATGTTCTTTTTAATTTTCCCTTTTAACTGATACCCTTTCCTCTGATACTCTTTGACTAGGATGACCTGTTGCTTTTCTTTTACTACTATGTATTTACCTTTACCCTACCTTTTTACAGTAAGTCATTTAATTTATCCTAGGTCTCTGCATCTGGTAATTTGATATTTACAATTTTTCTATAGATTTCATCTATTTCTGTGTACTTTGCAAAGATGGGTCTGTTTGCAAAAAGGTGTTTTACCTCATGTTGGAGGTAAAATAGGTTCTTAAATGTCTAGTATAGAACATTTCCTGTAGGAATCCCTTTCATGGAAGAACTATTGGCTTGATCTCTTACCACTTCTCTTATTTTCCTTTTGTAGTCTTCATGTGGCATCATTTTGTCATTTATCACCAAGGGATTTGGTAGACCTTTTTGCCTCAAAGAATCAAAATTAACCATGAACCTGTCTATAGCCACATCCATGGTTTGGCATTTGTCCTGAAGGTTCATCATTAGGTTTCTTTTGGTGAGAGATTTATTCACATCTAGTATGGTACCAGTCTTGTTAGCTATTTCCAACTCTTGCAATTCATATTTATTTTTAGAGTTAAGGAATTGGATTATCATGGTGGCTTCTTTTGGCATGTCTCCAAGTTCA
The DNA here is from genome assembly GCA_000404065.3 of Pinus taeda. Lineage (NCBI taxonomy): Eukaryota > Viridiplantae > Streptophyta > Pinopsida > Pinales > Pinaceae > Pinus > Pinus taeda. The sequence continues at coordinate 82,304 of APFE030976286.1, forward strand.
GCCTTAACTCTCTGAATTGCTTCAGTAGCCTGTTTGGCTAAATCATTTTGTTCAAAGATGACTTGTATAGATGGCCAAATATCATTGATAGAGTCAATGATATTGGTCCATAATTGTTCTTTAGCTTAGGCAAGTGGCTCCTTTAATGCTAACTCTTTCACCAAATTCTTCATTCTTTCAGTTAACCTTTTTTACTTTTGTACTTCATTCTTTTTCATAATGTGTGCCAATTTCTTCTCATCCTCCAGACTTGTTATTTGTTCTTTTAGTTTATTTATCTTTGTAGTCTGAATGGACATGTCCTCCATGGCTTTGACCAGTTTGCTTGCCTCATCAATTGGATGAGTTGTTGTTGTTGTTGTTGAACCTATTGCTGATGTAGATGTTGTTGCAACTGAAAGTGTTGTAACTAGTGGAGCTGTGGGGGCTAATGAAGCTACCAAGGTTGATGGTACTGTTGTAGTGACTATTGGAATGGCAGTGGCAGTGGTTGTCTCAAGGCAAACCTATTTTAACTATATCATGTTGTCCAACTCCTTCTCCATTTCTTTCAATTGATCATTTAATTGGAGAATGAGATCCATCAACTCCTCCTACTACGTTTGGCTTTCAAGGGCCTCCTTGGTCTGTTGATGCTCTGAATGGGGCAACTTCAATTTTTTCTTTAAAGCAGAAATATCCTCATTTTTCTTCTTTATCAATTTTTCTAAAGCCTTGACATCATTGGGATTATATCCAAGCTCAATCACCAAGTCTTTTAATGATTTGATTCTCTTATCCTTGGCCTGTGAAGATGCATTTTCTAACTTATACTATGTTGTTATATTATCTAGTGAGCTTTGGATTTTGTACATAGCCATTGCTTTATTTGTCGTGGTGGAATAAATCATCTCACCTACTTGCTTATGGAAATCAATTTGGTCAATAGGATGAACATCCCTAGACAAAACTTCAAATTCAGTCTTCCTATAGTCTGTGGATGATTTGGGTTGTTAGACCCTAGGTTGCATGAATGCCACTTGCATCTTCCCAGTCTTAATTTCAAAGGTTGGCATTAATCTATTTTGATTGGCAGGTGTTTGTTTGAACTACTGGGCATACGTTTCAGCCTTCAATGTGTCATCCCTCATATTAATTTTCTTGTACTTATCTTTAATATTTTTCTTTCTATCCACAGGCTTGCTGGATGAAGAGACTTCAATGTTAAGTTTTTTTTCAATGATTTGAGTGTTTGAGGTGGAGGGCTAATGAGTTTCCTTCGAAATTGTTGGACCTTTGCTCTTTCCCACCATTGTGTCAGTATTATTGATTTCAACTATCTCATTGGTATATTGTTGCTTAGTTACAGGATTAAGCTTGGGCATGTTCCTGAAATTGATCTAAAACCTGTCATCGGCAGTTTCCATCCCTGAGCTAAAACCTTCTTCCTTGGTTCTTTTCACATTTCTGTCCTTGTTGGCTAGAGTGTGTAAAATGGGAGTAATATTCATCTATTCTTCTAGGGTTGGAACCTGCAGAAAAGAACTAGTATCAATCTACTTTTCCACATCTATCAATGTATTCTCCACATCTACTACATTATTCTACACATCTATCAAAGTGCTTTCCAACCATTCTGACTGGTTGGGAAATCTCTCAATGTCTGGCCTAGGCTCATGTATGAAAGGACTCAATTTGAATTTTAGCCTTAGTTTATTTATAAATCCATTAGGGTCATAATACCACATAAAAATTCTCTTGAAGTTCATCCGCTGTAAAGGTTTGTCTGCTTCTAGTCTAGCTACCCTATTATTGCAAATAAAAGGGCCCACTTGGTTTTTCATTTTAAACTGGGTCTTCTTCCTAGCTGATAGGAAATTGACTTCATCAAAGTTTATGATTTGTCTGAAATACTCTAATGCAAATATCCTCATGGGGAGGTATTTGGGAAACATGTAGGGAGTGAGTTAGAATCCATATATTCTAATTTCTGTGTGGTCCTAGTATAGATACTAGGTTGCCACTCTACTGTTCTTAGCCAACCATAAAGCTTTCTTAATTTCCTCACTTATCCTGGGTTGATAGCTATTGGTTAGCATGTTTATAATAGGATGAACAAATGAATCAATGAATTTTTTATAACCGAAAATAGTGGAATATCTTTGGACCAATGGTGTCCAAAATATGATAGATATTGGACTGCCCTTGGTGTCCAACTTTTGGATGCTGACTGGAAATTTGTCTAACTGATAATATAGGAACATGTGAAACAAAACTGAAGAGTATTTAAATACTCTCTCATTTTGTAATATGATAAACTGTTCATGGATTGTGTCTGCTATAAACTGAGCAAATTTGTAGAGTGTAGTAGGAGGCTTTCCTGGGAAAAACATAGAAAGGAAAGCAAGAACAACCTCATCCACATGTTCATCAGTGGTGTACCCTAGAATGCAAGAGAGCATGGTAATAATTTGTCTGCCTCTCTTAGAGAAAATGGTGGCAGCATATGGAGGACTGCCTATTGGAGTGTGAGACTCTTCAATGATGATAGTATGGAAGATCTAAGCATTCTTGGGAAGGTCTAGCTTAATGTAGAGTTCAAGTAATTCTTCAATGGAAAGTGGGGTCTCATTTGGGCCTGACTAGATCTACAGCATTTGATTTATTGATTCTACTGTAATAGTGAATAAAGCCTGTTGGTCAGGGGTGACTATGGCTCCTTGACTGGGGACATAACATGCTTGAAAAAAGTGGAGGATTTATGGGAATAGGTGTACTTATGGGAACAAGTACTTGGGAAAATTGGAGTCCCATAGGTGAATACCATCATTCTAGTTCAAAAACTCTTCTTTACTTTAGTAGTGGAGTTTCAGTAGGTGGGCAGGGGAAGTAGTGTCTTTAATTTGAAACTCTCTGTCAGCCAATGGGACGTGGTCAATATCTAGGTGAGGGGTTTGCATAGGTCTTACATCTAGAGAGGTATAGGAAGCCATAATTTGGTATATTGAACTTAATTACCCTTCTTGTGGCTTTAGGAGTGAGGTTGGAAGGTCTGGAATAATGGGAGGGTTATTACAATCTGTAAAAAAGGGGTTTGGGTGCACAGTAGGTTTCTCTTCCATTTAGCAAGGTTTTTTAATTAATTTACTTAATTAATCTTTTAATAATCACAGTGCATATATTAAACCACAGGGTCATTCTGGTTCTTTCAAAGAATACCTGGAGATTGGATGATTTGGTGTGTAGACGGTGTTCTGTGGTGGCAATAGAGGCCTCTAAGGCTTCAATTGTCAATTTTCTACTTCAATTTGGTGTCTACAGTGTCTTCGGGTGGCAAAAGGTGGTTAAATTGGTTGTGCAGAGGTTCAGGGTGTCAAATTTGGTTAACAAATGTTTACAATGAAAATGAGAGAAAAGAGTAAAATTGGGGTTTTTCGGCCTTTTATAATGATTACATTTTGGTGCGAATATTGGTGAATGAACAATGGGCAGTTTTGGTTTTAGGTGGCGAGGTAGTTTTAGGCCATATCGCACCACTTTTGGATGGAGGGCAGTATTTTTCATGAGCATGTGATATAACCTAGTGCCGCCACGTAGACAAACAGTTTTCAACCAAAACCACGAATCTCGTGTGCTCTCAGTACGTTAACTTTCGGATGATGAATCTGCATGATATGGCTATGCACTGTTGGATCTAAATCTGGGAGATTGGAGGGATATCATGCAGTGAAGTTGCATGGAAGGAGTTGGAAAGTGGTTGGTGAGGCCCAGGGTTTAACTATAAAGAATTGTAATTAGTTAACAGAAAATGATGGGTTTTTAGTATAAGCAACGGGTTAATAAAGGTGGGGACCATGGGTTATATGGCATGGGTTTTAAATATACACCAAGGTTTGGTGAGCTAAAAGGGTGTGGAGGAATTATGACGTGGGGGGATTTATATTTATAAAGCGGGGTATAGTAAATAACTTAGGATAAAATGGGTTTTTGTGGGTTCTTAAGGGGAAAATAGAAATTAATAAGGGGGGAAAGTGTTATTTGTGACGAGAATGTGTTTCACAATAGGGAAAGGGGTTTTAGGAAGGAGGGATTATTTTTGAAGGGTAATATCTAGGAAAATGTGTGAAACCAAGGGAAAAAGGTTAAAATAAAGGGGAAAGGGTTCTTATAAGTAATGAAGGGATAATGATGGGAAATTAGTAACTAAGGTTGAGTGAATATCCTTTCTCTTTCACAATTCCTTCTGCACATGAAACAAAGGATTAAGCATGATGAATGTGCTTTTGACTTAGCAACCTTGTGCACTTGCAAAACTTCTTCTACCTACCCTTTATTTAACCTAGCATTTTATCTTCATTCATTGGGTGCACTTGAGCTTGCTACCCTTTATCTCTCTTTCTTTTGATAAGCAAACTATCTAATTCTAACCTTATAACTTCCAATGGCTCAGATTAAACTGATGAGCACATTTTATTCTCTACCTAACTACTAATCTGCTAAGATTAAATAGTTTGGCTAGATCTTTATTCTCTATCTATCAACATGAAATCTAAAGCATGAATGAGTCAATATTAAACTATTTGATCATCATGGATTGTCGAATTTTTGACAAGCTGCACACAATCTTATTTTGTAAAGTAAAAGGAGTGGAATCTGAATTTGTACACTTTCATGATCTATTTTTATCTCTTTTTGTGGAGTTCATATATTTTTTTACTTTTTTTTACTTTTTATTTCTTTTCATCCTTTGATTATTCTTTTAGGACATACCCTCTTTACATTTTTTAACTTTAATATGGGAAAACATTTTGTAGAAAGAAAAAGTATGTACAATATTACAAGACTAACCATAGCCAATTCAAAATTATGAATCCTATTATTATAGGACCCTAACATTGGCTCCACATGGGGATGGCGTTTCCTAGTGAAATGACAAGAACTTCAAGATCAGTAGCCTTTGAAACTTTGATTGTGTTTACCTTGTAACTTCTCCTTTCTGATATGGTTTATTCATACATATGATGGTATACCTTTCAAAGCTCAGGGCCTTCTCTTTGGGCTTCAACCTCAAAACATTAACATCCAATCCAATCTAAACTTTGCGATGTTATATATGATGAGAACAGTATAAAAATGAAGTAATGTTAATCGTTGGATAAGTAATGCTTCAACATTCTACAGTTGACTAGTCTTCCTGGCAGATCTGTCCCATCTAACTGTCTCAAGAAAAATGCATTGTTACCTTTGTAACCATAAATGATATAAGGGCCTTGCCATAGGAAATCAAATTTTCCATGTTTACCCTTTCCTTATCTTCTAGAATCCCATTTGAGTACTTTTTCACCTATGTAAAAAATCATCAACTTTGGTTTTCTTGTCAAAATCTTTTTGATTTTATCCTGGATCACTTGTGACTTGACATAGACTTCTTCTCTGGTTTGCTGCAAGCGTATTGTCTAATTTATACTCCTTTGGATATCATTAGGTTCTACTTGCAACTCTTGCAACATTTTCATCACTGGTACTCCTAAATAGGATGGAAAAACAACATCCATTCCATATACTAGCTGGTAAGCAGATGTACCAATTGACTTTTTGGTAGTTAATCTGTCTGCCCATAAGCCATTCACCAACTTTTTGTTCCACGTCTTCTTATTGTCTTTTAGCAATTTCTTGATGATAATGACAAGGTTTTTATTTGAGGATTCTGCAAGTCCATTACCTTGAGGGTAATAGGTAGTGGAATGGCCAAGGGTAATGTGGTATATGTTACAAAAGTCTACCATTTTCTTGGATTTGAAAGTAGCTGCATTATCAGTAATGAGCTTTTGGGGGCATCCAAATCTAGAAAGGATGTTGTTCTCAAGGAACGAAACAATGATAGAGCCTGTGGCTTGTCTAGAAGGGATGGATTCTATCCATTTAGTAAAATAATCAGTGGATGTTAAATTCTATTTATGCTGGGTTGAGGAGGATGGGTGAATTTCCCTAATGAAGTCCAAACCCCGTTGTTGAAAAGGCATTTCTGTGGAGATGGATTTGAGAGGTAATGGTAAGAGTTTCCTTTTGCCTTCAAATAATTGGCACTTGTGATAGGAGGGCACATATTTCTTGACATCTCTAAAAAGGGTGGGCTAGTAAAAACCTGTCCTTAAAATCGTATCAGTAGTTTTTTTTCAATATAGGTGTCCTCCACTATCTCTTGCATGAAATTATTGCATAACTTTGTTAGCTTCATATTTTAATAAAAAATTTAATAGAATGCCACCATTATCTCTCCAAAATAAAGCATTTCCTATGATACAATATTTCATTGATTTCATTTCCAAAAATCTACTTTTACTTCTAAATAGACCAGAAGGAGCTTGTAGGTTTAGTAAAACAAATATGATATATGCATACTATTAACACTCAAGTTGTCCCAAAGCTCCTGAAGGGATAAGGCCGAGGTAACCACAAAAAAATCTTTGGACTGTAGGTTCTAGCCCACCTGCAATCAGAGAGGGCTCTCTCTTGATGACTTAGCTTTCTTGATGATGATTTTAGGCTAGTTATTGGGTTCAAGGGGTTTTGTTTGTTTGTGTTTGGGTGGAAGGAGGATGATCTCAAGTAGAGAGGAAATGCATAGTGTGATAAGTTTCAAACCATTGGGCGTGGAGTCGTGGAGTAAGATTGTTGATGCGTTTTCTTGGTCACAAAGGGAAAGAGGGGCAAGGTAGCTTCTCATGAAACAATACTCAGGCTAAATGAAGATGGATTGAAGGCTAAGGAATGAGAGGCAACAAAGAATATCTCACTCAGTTTAGCAGAGGGAAGATAAACGAGCCCTACCTGGGGAGAAGCTAAGAATTCCCAAATAACATTCATTCATATATGAAATAGAGCAAATATGAGCCATAAGGAATCCATATTTATGCCTAAATCAAGAGGAAAACATTAAGAAGCCACAGAAACTGAGCATAGAGTGCAGGTAAGCAAATTCTAAACTAGACTTTTGTTCTGTGACTTAAGCATATGTGAAATTGAAACAACAGAGGTAAGGAATACTTATTGATTCATAAAACAGCACAAGATTTCCCTCATTCATTCTTCAGAAACATTAACAACACATCAGACAGTCCATTCTCCAAGATTTCAGCAATCTTTGATTATGTAAAACATATCAGATACAGAGCGAGTCTCTCTTGGAGTTGTTTTCAAACCAATGACCAACCAACCAACCCTTATTACATTGTTTAGGGCTCTTTTTATAGTGAAAATATCTAAGAGTATTTATTACAGCTGATCTAAACAGGTCTGCGGGAAAAAGCTTTTTAAACCTAAACTTGTGCTAAAATTAAATGCAAGTAAATATCTATTGAGCTGCGCCTGAGGCAGCCGGATCAAAATGAATTAATATGGTGTCCTTGATGGCTCGATGCACTGCTTCTGTAATCATTGTGCTTTGAGCTTTGCAGTGCCGCCTTCATGTGTCTTCATACACTGTTTTTGTAAAGTATGGGCTTTAAATCACTTGAATTGCCATCCTTAAGTAGTTCAGCTGCTGTTGAGTGGCATTAGATCTCATTAAATCTGATATCACTCAGCTTTAATTGCCTTTAACTCTGTTCTGGTATTCATTGACTTTGTTTGGATGGTCTTTAATGCTCCTCTGCTTTGATGTTAAGTTCTCCACTGATATTGATGACTGATACACTTTGCCGCAACACGGATACTCTTTGGCATTAAATTGGGCTTCGTCTCCTCTGATACTCTCTGATACTTGAATCGGGACCCTCTCTATCTGTTGATATGCTAAAAATTGTTAAATCACCCTTTTTCTGCCCTTTCGAGGCAAAAACGACTATTGAAAATAAAGATTCCCGATTTTGGCCTATTTTCCGTAGCGATGCGCGATTAGCGCTAAGCGCTAATTACGCATCGAAAATTGCCTCAGATTTTGAATCCAGGTTTATGTTGCATCGATTTCGCACTTGCGCGCTTTTTTGGCAGGTGACGTCCGCATAAAGTCAGCGGTACAGTGGATGACATCAACATGACGTCAACAGTGGGACCCAGTACGGAGGTGACGTCCGCAGTGTGACATCAGCGGGGTGACGTGGTAGTACGGCAGGGTGATGACGTGGCAGTACGGTGGTAGTGATGTGGCATAGGACACGGTGGCAGGAGGCTGATGCAGGCTGATGACGTGGTGACGACATGGCAGTGTGATGTCATTCGAAGGAGGCGGTAACCAGTTTGTGGTGCACCGCTTTTGCGCAGAAGCGGTTTCGGAAGGGGGGGCTCCGCCACAACCAGGAGGGTGACGCATGGTGGGAGTACGACGGGAAAACCGCCCATCACCCGGACACTAACCCTCGGCATATTGAGGCAGGAAAAGACCCGCCCACTGTAGATCTAGGATGCGCCAGATCTGACGGTTGACGGGAAGGGTAAGGCGGCGGAGGGATAAGGATGGGGCCCACGCGCCATTTATTTATTATTTAATTCGGCGGGGGGGGGGGAAACTTTCGAAAAAGCGGGTTTTGGGTTATACATAAGCGGGGTTAAATTATTTACATGCGGGATTTTAGGAAAAAGGGTGGAGCATGGGTTTTAGAGCGTTAGGGTTAAGGGTAAATGGTTGTTAGTGTGACCAAATGTCAAACTAACTCCAGGTTAGGAAGCAGATGGGTTAGTAGGAGCCCCAGATGGACTACTACTTCCCGGACTTGATAAATATGGCTATAGTGCCAGGGGATGGGAATATGTACATAGGGGGGGTTATTAACATAGTTTTAGTAGAGGAAGGGGAGATAGATAGGGAGCTACATAGTAAAATTAGTAGTTAATATGACAAGTGATAAGAAAGTGCTAAGTACGTGAATCTTAGGCTGTTAGGGGAAAAATGATTCATAAAGGAAGTATGAACATTCCTTGAGTAAAGTAGATCTTTACCAAGGCAAATGATATGGAAAATGATGAAACTAAGAGGTATCAAGCAGATCTTGACCTCTTCAGGGAAATTATTAAGTGATTTAAGGAATAAGGAAGAAGGGGGAAGTTAGTCATGCCTCACTTGAGCTCCTCCATATGAAAAATGCCTGATAATTGTGACCTAAATAGATGTGACACTTGAAAACATGAAATTGATCACAAATCAACATTCTACAACCTCAAAACTACCTACCCAACCTACTTACCTAGCATTTTTTCTTCTTTTGGTTTGGGTGCACTTGAACTAGCAAACCCAGCTTTTCAACTTTTCTTTTACTGTCCTCCTATCTACATATACACTTATTTCATCTAGGGGCTCAAATTAGGCTGTTGAGCACCCTTTCTTCTCTACCTGTCTAAGAATCTGCCAAGATTAAGCTGTTTGGACAGATAATGATTCTCTATATTCTACAACTGGAAATTGAAACCTAGGGAGACCAAGATTAAACTGTTTGAACCTCCCTTTAACGGAAAATTCTTCAAAAATGGAATATCACATCAAAATTGGAATACAGAAGTGACATTTAGGCTAGCACACTCTCATGGAATCCTTCCTTGGCCTCTGTAACAAATATGGAACATTGCAGCATGCAAAGTATGACATATTTGGCATGTAAAAATGTCAATCATGAAAGATGAGTAACCTGCTACAGTAGGAGGCTAATAGTAGCTCCACTTGGGGATGGCTTTTCCTTGTGAAAAGCCAAGAACATCAGGTCAAACTGCCTTGATCTTCTATTGTTGCTGTAGGTTGAAATTTCTTAGTGCTGACTGTTAGTCCCTTGAAACTCTGGAATGAGAACAACACTTTCCCTCAACTGAATTGCTTGTGAACTGTATAGCACTGCCTACTTTCTTCTCTGTGCTCTATCATTCAGACTGTTACACAAAAATAAAGCAAAGTGCTGATATATACAAACATTTATCTACAGAAATAATACCACTGGGAGATTCTCAACAAAAGGGATCATGATAATGCTTTAACATTCGGCCATTTACAGGGCCCTCTTCAGCTGTGCTGCCATCTACAAATTTGAGGAAATATGTGTTATTGCCTTGCACAGTGCTGATAATGAATGGACCTTTCCAAAGAAAATCAAATTTTGCATGTTTTCCCTTGTCTTCTCTTCGTGAGTCCCACCTTAGAACTTTGCTGCCAACACAGAAGTCCTCAGCCTTAGCTTTCTTATCAAACATCTTTTTGAGTTTCTCATGCAAAATTTGACCTCTATCATACACTTGCTCTCTGGTTTGCTGAAGATGAATGGTCTGATTAACTCTTCCTTGAATTTCATTTGGTTCAGCCTAAATTTCCTGTAACAGTTTGATAGTCAGAATGCCCAAAGATGAAGGAAATCTGGCTTCCATGCCATATACTAGCTCATAAGGGCTCATCCCAATGGATCTCTTGGTTGAAAGTCTATCTGCCCATAGGGAATTTGTGAGATTCCTATGCCAGTTATTTTTGTTTTCCTCCAGCAATTTCTTTATGATGTTGATGAGGCTTTTGTTGGATGATTCGGCCAAGCCATTACCTTGAGGGTAGTAAGCTGTAGAGTGACCCAGGGTAATGTGAAATTTATGGCAGAAGTTGATCATCTTCTTGGATTTGAAGGCAGCAGCATTATCAGTGATGATCTTCTGAGGGCAGCCAAATCTAGAAAGGATATTTCCCTCAAGGAATTGGATAATAGTGGAGTCATTGGCTTGCCTACATGGGATAGCTTCAATCCACTTGGTAAAATAGTCGATGGCTGTTAAAATCCACTTGTGTTGGCCTGAAGAAGAGGGATGAATTTCACCAATGAAGTCAAGGCCCCATTGTTGAAAAGGTTTTTCGGTTGAGATGGGCTTGAGGGGCAAAGGAAACAATTTTCTTTTTCCTTCAAAGATTTGGAATTTGTGACATGAAACAGCAAATTTCTTGATATCTGCAAATAGGGAGGGCCAATAATAACCAGCCCTTAAAATCTTGTCAGCAATGGACTTCCAATATAAATGTCCTCCACAGTCTCCAGAACGAAACTCTTTCATGATGTTGTTAGTCTCATTTATAGTTAAACAGTTTAGCAATATGACTTCATGATTTCTCCAATATAATGCATCGTCTATGACACAAAACTTTAGAGCTTTCATCTTCAAAAATCTTTTTTTGGTTCTGGACAATCCTGGGGGAGCACACAGGTTTATCAATACAAAGCAAATATCATCATACCATGGGGATTGTAAAAAGTTTTCATTGATCTTTGGAGTCGCTAGCTCCTGTTCATTGTCCAGTTGGTTAATGTTTAAGGCCTCAAAATTTGTTTCAGACATTAGCTTGGCTAAACCTTGTCCCTTTATCAGCTTGGTGGGTTTTATCTCAATGTCATATTCAAGAATGCTAGCAATCCACTTGCCTCTTCTGCCTTCTAGTCCCTCTTGAGTTAATATGTCCTTTACAACAGAGTTTGGGACATAGGCAATCACATGTGAATATAAAATATAAACTCTGAAGTCTTTTATAGCCTTGACAAGGGCAGAGGCCTGTTTCTCCATGATTTGGTATTTTAAGGGTGCATCTCTAAAGGCTTGGCTGAAAAATGCAATTGGCATTTCATTTCCTTGATCATCTTTTTACAAAAGGACAACTGCTATGGTGTGCTCAGATGCAAATGAAAAAATGATAAAATCTTTGTCAAATTGTGGACTTGTGAGGACATGCATTTGAGTCAAGGCAACTTTGATACTCTCAAAAGCCTGCTTGGTTTCAAGAGACCATCTTAGCTTGGCATCCTTTTTTAACATGTTTCTTAACAGTCTTATCAGTTCGGCTAAATTTGGGATAAATCTCCTTAGGAAATTGATCTTTCCAAGGAATGCTTGCAACTCTTTTATGTTTCTTGGGTAGGGAATTTGGAGGATGGCTTGGATTCTTTCCAGATCAATTACGATACCGTCTTTTGAAATGATGTGGCCTAACAACTTACCTTCCTCAGGGCCAAACAAGGACTTCTTGGGGTTCAAGGAAATGCCATATTTCCTACATGTCATGAATATTTTCCTTAAGTGTTTGAGGTGCTCTTAATTAGATTTGGAGAAAGGGGTTAATTCATCAAGATAGACAACAAGGAATTCATGGATTTCCTTGGCAAATGCAATATCCATTGCCCTTTGAAAGGTGGCACCAACATTCTTTAGCCCAAAAGGCATTTTAACATACTTAAATGTTCCCCACGATGTGGTAAAGGCTGTCTTGTCTTGGTCATCCAGGTGAACAAGTATTTGATTGAAACCTGAAAATCCATCTAGTAGAGAGATTCTAGATGACCCCACTACTCTTTGTAGGATGTGGTCCATTTTGGGAAAAGGATAGTGGTCTTTTAGAGAGACTTGATTTAAGTTTCTTAGGTCTACACATAGTCTGATCTCACCTGAGTTTTTCCGTGTGGGAACCAGATTGGATACCCATTCAAAAAATCTGATGGGCGCTATGATACCTGCTTCAAACATTTTCTTTATTTCCTTTTCAATGAGGGGAAGAAGCATAAGGTTAATTCTTCAAAGTTTCTGCTTGAATGGTTTTTGATTTGGTTTTAAGGGGATGGTATGTTGAATCACTGAGGTGTCATAGGACTTTAAGTCCTCATAACTCCAAGCAAATACATCTTGGAACTCTTTGAACAAATCCACATACTTTAGTTTTTGATCAGGGGGCAGATTTTTGGACAATTTAATCATTTTGGGCTTTTCTGTTGTCCCTATATTGTGTTCTTCTATAGCAGCATCTAAAGGCTCCATTTTTGGATTTTTGGGCACATCATTGTCATCAAACATGTCTTCTAATGGAGTGAGGCCAGCAGGCAAAAAGTTATTCTTTAGATCAATGAACTCAGCCTCTGCTTTGGCTGTTTCCTCTAAATGCATTTGTTTCAGCTCTTATATGTTTGCATTACCAAAAATAGTTGGGTCAAGGATTTGTTTTGTTGTTGCAACTGTTAGCGCCTGCTGATTTTCATTTGTTTGTTGTTGGAAATCGTTCATGGCCTCCATGTCAATGTTTAAATTTGAAAACTCTTCCTCAAGAGTGAGGAAATTGTTAATCTAGGCATCATTTTCAAACAATTGCCAATCTTTAATATTGTTAGGGACAACAAGCCTATATTTTAATTCAGCAGTGAAATGGTGATTTGCCTCAAAGAGAAGTTTACATGTACTAGCAAAAGTGGCTAGGCTGTGCGCATGTATGTTATGGTTTCTAGAAATCTTGGCAAGCTCGGATTCGATGAAGGAATTGAGTATTTCTGTGGCAGCAGTCCTATAGGCCCTCATTCTATTGTCATTAGTAACAAAGTCACCTTTCATTTGTTGTATGATTAAATTGGAGTCACCTAGAATGGACACGTTTGCAGCTCCTAGAGCTTTGAGCAGTTTAAGGCCTAAAAGGAGAGCCTCATACTTTGCCATGTTGTTGGTACATATGAAATTTAGTCGATAGGCATGGCCTTCTGCATGATTGTCATGTGTATTGTGAATCTATACACCTGCCCCTGCTCCTAACTTGTTGACAGAACCGTCAAACTCTAAATACCATGTAATTTCTTTCTTTTGGTTTGTATTAAGAGTTTCAGTAATTTTAGGATTGGACAGATTTAAAATTTCTGTTTGAGGAGGTTCTTCTTTTTTTCTAGTTTCCTTTATTGTTGTGACCATGTCAAGGGCATGGACAAACGACTCTTTATTTATGCATGTCTCTAACTCTAAAGCTAAAGGCTTCTCATTAGTTGGAGGATTGGTTTCATCATTAAAAAGAATAAATGAATCCACATCAGAATGGATTGAGTAAATTGGAAAATTTTGGGACTTTTCCTCACTACTTACCACATACTTCATGAGTGTTTCTCTATACAGTCTCTTTGGTTGTCCAAAGACAGATATAGTGGCATAAGAGAGGTCAAGTTGGAGGGATCCTTGGAGTTTTGCTCCCCAAGATCTTGATAAGAGCATCCCATATATTGGTGGAATGTCGGCAACTACTACGTCCATTAGGATTGTCTTGTTGGGAGATTGGACTAAAGACACAGAAAGGTCTTTGATTAAGCCTAAACTCTTGACCTGACTTGAGTCGAAGGAGAACAAATCTTTGTAGGGTCTTGTGACATCAAGGTTTAGCTTTTCCATTACAGCTTTGGGCATAAGATTGTGTGAGGCACTTGAGTCAAACATAGCATTATGCAAGATCTTGTCATGTATGTGCAGACTAACATAAAAGGATAGAATAGATCCATATGTTGATTTTCCATTAACCTCTGGACCAAACAGTAGCTCAAGGGTATCATCTAAAACATTTACATCATCTTTGACCTCTGGCATTTGAAGTGACCTTTGAATTTGTTGCCTATAAACATCATGCTTGGCAAGTTCTGAGAGGGGGATGGATATCTTAAGTTTCCCAATCTCTGCTTCTAAATTAAATGGTTTCTCCAATGGAATCTTTGCATTAGCAGTAGCAGATTTCTCCTTTTTAAGAGTATTTTCTATGTTTTCCTTTTGACTATCTGCGTTATGGTGAATGACACTTTGTGGTATTTCTGTTTTGGGAAGATTCTTAGGATTGCTGTTCAAATTTTCTTTCGAGGAAGAAGGAGGCAGAGGTTGATCAATAGGAGGCTATATGTCTGTTATGTCCTCTACAGTCACTTGGTGCGGGTTTGGGACAAAAATATCAGTTGGTTCTGTTATGATAACCTTTCCTTTAATCTTGTTGGGCTATTTGCTTTATTTTGTTTTGCTAGGTGCATGGATATCAATGGTTCTTGTTCTCAGCTTATAATGTTTGTGGACCTCATACTCAGCAGAATCATAGCCTTGTTTAAAATCAAAAGACTCTCCAAACTTAGTCTAAAATTGATTTACATCATGGTAGTCTTGATCTTCTTGAGTGAGAAAAATCTGTTGCTCATTCTTCTAATCTATCAAGTTCATGTGAGTCTCTTCTGTGGGCTCACTAGAAGTGGATGCCTCTGTGTAGTTTTCTTGCAAAGGAGGTCTTATATCACGGTCTGGGCTAGATCTAGCGGCGTTTGTGTTCTGAGCTTTCCTGAAATTTGGGTTCCTTATGGTGATGGGTTGTTGTCCTTCCCATGATGATTTCCTCTCAACACTTTCCACTCTATCTCCCAGCGTATGCATGCCACTGATAATAGCATCTAGTTTCTTATCTAAGGTTGAGGGTTCTTCCTTAAAGGTAGTTCTTCTCTCGGTTCTAGCTTTGTTTCTTTTGGCAATTAGGTTTGCCTCCACACTAACAACAACATTTTGCATCTCTGCAAGGCTTTGAGGTGCTCTTTCCCTTAACTAATAAGTCATATCGGTATCAAAACCATCAGGGAATTTGTACAAAGAAAGATCAGGTGGAGGTCTTAAGTTCTGTGGTATTGCATTATAAACATTATTAAATCGTGCACAATAGTCCAAGACAGTCTCCTGAGGGCCTCTTTTGATGGTATCATATTCAGATAGTATGTGCAAGGGGTCTTTCTTTTTCTCCCGCCTGTTGATAAATGACTGGTATAAGGCATCTGGGTCTGCTATGGAATTGTCTTGAAGTTCTCTAAACGAAGTCCTCACATCACCTCTCAAACTCTAGACAAAAATCTTCATTCTCACACTATCATCGTCAATCTCATAGCTCTCAAATTAATCTTGCATTTTCTTTGTATGCTGAAGGGCTGTGCAGGAACTTATGCCATCAAAAAAGTTATTTTAGTCTAGTAATCCTGAGGCATAGCCCCGAGATTAGCAGGCAATTGTAAAGGCACGTATCTGTTAGCCATATTAACAGGGATAAATGGAACAACAGGGATAATAGGAGTAGTAGTATGTGTAGTGAATGGAGGTGTAGAAATGGGACTTGGAGAAAATGATGATGAACAAGGGGAAGTAGGGTTTGAACGAAATAAAACTTTGACAAGGGTTGGAACACAGCTTGGCTGAACTGTTTAAGGAATGGTATCAACAAAATCTTCTTGCTGCTCTTGTTTTTTTTAAATATCTTAGGGATTATATTGGGATTTTCAAAAACAGCTGAGGGATTTGGATCTGGATTTGATCTTGTATAACGTGAATGCTTTTTGGGAGCCAGCTTCTAGCTTTTTTTTGGGGATTTTTTCTAGCAATATAGGCTGAACAGAAACTTTTTAAAGGTCAGATTCATCCTCAGCTGAGCTCCGGACTGGATTTGCAAGATTATCTGAGGAAGTTCCCTAGTGGAGTCGCCATTATGTTAACACTCAGGTTGTCTCTAAGCTCCTGAAGGGATACGACTGAGGTAACCACAAACCAATCTTTGGACTGCAGGTTCTAGCCCACCTACAATCAGAGAGGGCTCTCTCTTGATGATTTAGCTTTGTTGATGATGATTTTAGGCTAGTTATTGGGTTCAAGGGGTTTTGTTTGTTTGTGTTTGGGTGGAAGGAGGATGCTTTCAAGTAGAGAGGAAATGCATAGTGTGATAAGTTTCAAACCATTGGGCGTGGAGTCGTGGAGTAAGACTGCTGATGCGTTTTCTTGGTCACAAGAGGAAAGAGGAGCAAGGTAGCTGCTCATGAAACAATACTCAGGCTAAATGAAGATGGATTGAAGGCTAAGGAATGAGAGGCAACAAAGAATCTCTCACTCAGTTTAGCAGAGGGAAGATAAACGAGCCCTACCTGGGAGCAGCTAAGAATTCCCAGATAACAGTCATTCATATATGAAATAGAGCAAATATGAGCCATAAGGAATCCATATTTATGCCTAAATCAAGAGGAAAACATTAAGAAGCCACAGAAACTGAGCATAGAGTGCAGGTAAGAAAATTCTAAACCAGACTTTTGTTCTGTGACGTAAGAATATGTGAAATTGAAACAACAGAGGTAAGGAATACTTATTGATTCATAAAACAACACAAGATTTCCCTCATTCATTCTTCAAAAACATTAACAACACATCAGACAATCCATTCTCCAAGCTTTCAGCAATCTTTGATTATGTAAAACATATCAGATATAGAGCGAGTCTCTCTTGGAGTTGTTTTTAAACCAACGACCAACCAACCAACCCTTATTACATTGTTCAGGGCTCTTTTTACAGTGAAAATATCTAAGAGTATTTATTATAGCTGACCTAAATAGGTCTGCGGGAAAAAGCTTTTTAAACCTAAACTTATGCTGAAATTAAATGCAAGTAAATATCTATTGAGCTGCGCCGGAGGCAGCCGGATCAAAATGAATTAATATGGTGTCCTTGATGGCTCGATGCGCTACTTCTGTAATCACTGTGCTTTGAGCTTTGCAGCGCTGCCTTCATGTGTCTTCATACACTATTTTTGCAAAGTCTGGGCTTTAAATCACTTGAATTGCCATCCTTAGGTAGTTCAGCTGCTGCTAAGTGGCACTGGATCTCATTAAATCTGACATGACTCGGCTTTAATTGCCTTTAACTCTGTTCTGGTATTCATTGACTTTGTTTGGATGGTCTTTAATGCTCCAAAGCTTTGATGTTAAGTTCTCCACTGATATTGATGGCTGATACACTTTGCCACAACACGAATACTCTTTGGCATTAAATTGGGCTTTGTCTCCTCTGATACTCTTTGATACTTGAATCGGGACTTTCTCTATCTGCTGATATGCTAAAAACTGTTAAATCACCCCTTTTCTTCCCTTTCGAGGAAAACACGACTGCTGAAAATAAAGATTCCCCATTTTTGCCTATTTTCCATAGCGATGCGCGATTAGCGCTAAGCACTAATCGTGCATCGAAAACTGCCTCAGATTTTGAATCCGGGCTTTCGTCGCATCGATTTCGCACTTGCGCGCTTTTTTGGTGGGTGATGTCAACGGTACGACGGATGACATCAGCATGACGTCAACAGTGGGACCTAGTACAGAGGCGATGTCAGTAGGGTGACGTCAGCGGGGTGACATGGCAGTACGGCAGGGTGATGACGTGCCAGTATGGTGGTAGTGATGTGGCATAGGACACGGTGGTAGGAGGCCGATGCAGGCTGATGACGTGGTGACAACGTGGAAATGTGATGTCATTCGGAGGAGGCAGTAACCGGTTTGTGGCACACCGCTTTTGCGCAGAAGCGGTTTCGGAAGGGGGCCTCCACCACAGCTGGGATGGTGATGTGTGGCGGGAGTACGATGGGAAAACCACCCATCTCCCAGACGCTAACCCTCGGCATATCGAGGCGGGAAAAGACCCGCCCACCGTAGATCTAGGATGCGCCAACTCTGACGGTCGACGGGAAGGGTAAGGCGACGGAGGGATAAGGACGGGGCCCGCACGCCATTTATTTATTATTTAATTCGGCGTGGTGGGGGGGGAACCTTAGAAAAAGCGGGTTTTTGGTTATACATAAGCGGGGTTAAATTATTTATATATGGGACTTTAGGAAAAAGGGTGGAGAATGGGTTTTGGAGGTTTAGGGTTAAGGGTAAATGGTTGTTAGTGTGACCAAATGTCAAACTAACTCTAGGTTAGGAAGTGGATGGGTTAGTAGGAGCCCCAAATGGTCTACTACTTCCCGGACTTGATAAATATGGCTATAGTGACAGGGGATGGGAATATGTACATAGTGGGGGTTATTAACATAGTTTTAGTAGAGGAAGGGGAGATAGATAGGGAGCTACATAGTAAAATTAGTAGTTAATATGACACGTGATAAGAAAGCGCTAAGTACGTGAATCTTAGGCTATTAGGGGAAAAATGATTCATAAAGGAAGTATGAACATTCCTTGAGTAAAGCAGATCTTTACCAACACAAATGATATGGAAAATGATGAAACTAAGAGGTATCAAGCAGATCTTGACCTCTTCAGGGAAATTATTGAGTGATTTAAGGAATAAGGAAGAAGGGGGAAGTTAGTCATGCCTCGCTTGAGCTCCTCCATATGAAAACTGCCTGATAATTGTGACCTAAATAGATATGACACTTGAAAACATGAAATTGATCACAAATCAACGTTCCGCAACCTCAAAACTACCTACCCAGCCTACTTACCTAGCATTTTTTCTTCTTTTGGTTTGGGTGCACTTGAACTAGCAAACCCAGCTTTTCAACTTTTCTTTTACTGTCGTCCTATCTACATATACACTTATTTCATCCAGGGGCTCAGATTAGGCTATTGAGCACGCTTGCTTCTCTACTTGTCTAAGAATCTACCAAGATTAAGCTGTTTGGACAGATAATTATTCTCTATATTCTACAACTGGAAATTGAAACCTAGGGAGACCAAGATTAAACTGTTTGGACCTCCCTTTAACTGAAAATTCTTCAAAAATGGAACAACACATCAAAATTGGAATACAACAGTGACATTTAGGCTAGCACACTCTCATGGCATCATTCCTTGGCCTCTGTAACAAATATGGAACATTGCATCATGCAAAGTATGACATATTGACATGTAAAAATGTCAGTCATGAAAGATGAGTAACCTGCTGCAGTAGGAGGCTAACACTTACCAAGGTGAATTTATGAAAGGTTCACTGATATGTGGAGTCGCCATCTCTTCCTAATCATCAAGGGCACCAATGAAATTTATATCTAAGGCCTGACAGTTCGATTCAACCATGAGTTTAGCTAAACCTTGGCCTTTGATAAGTTTTGTAGGCTTTATTTATATGTCATATTCCAAAATGGTGGAAATCCATTTGCCTCTCTTTTCTTCAAGCCCATTCTGTGTTAAAATGTCCTTTACTACTGAATTTGGAACATATGCAATGATGTGTGAGTATAAGATATACACTTTGAAATCTTTAATAGCTTTCACTAATGTAGGTTCTTGTTTTTCCATTATGTTTTACTTTAGTGTCACATCTCTTAAATATTTGTTGAAAAATGCAATAGGCCGCTCATAACCTTGATCATTCTTTTCCAACAAGACTGCTGCAATAGTATGTTCTGAAGCAAAAGAAAATATTATAAAATCCTTTTTGAAATTAGGACTTATGAGGACTAGTGTTTTAGTAAGGGCTTTTTTTATTGCCTCAAAAGACTGTTTAGCCTCTATTGTCCACTTAAGTTTTGAATCTTTCTTTAACATGTTAATTAATTCTCTGATTAATTCTGCTAAGTTAGAAATGAGTCTTCTAAGAAAATCTATTTTGCCTAAAAATGATTGTAATTCTTTGATGCTTCTAGGATGAGTCGCAAGAGTTTACCTTTTTATAAACCAAAGAGTGTCCTTTTGGGATTTAAGGAAATACCAAATTTTATACATTTAATGAAAACTCTTCTTAGGTGATCTAGATTTTCATTATCTGATTTGGAAAACACTGTGATGTCATCTTGGTAAACCACTAGAAAGTCATGGATTTATTTTGCAAAGGCTATGTCCATTTCTCTTTGGAATGTTGCTCCAATATTCATCAATCCAAAAGGCATCTTTTAATACATGAATGTACCCCATGTAGTTGTAAATGCAGTCTTTGATTGATCCTCTAGTCAAACTAATATTTGGTTGTATCCAGAGAATCCATCAAGCAATGAAATTATGGATGACCCTACTACCTTCTCGAGAATGTGGTCCATTTTTGGGAGAGAATATTTGTCTTTTAACGATACTTTGTTCAAGTTTCTAAAATAAACACAAAGTCTGATTTCTCCTATTTTCTTTCTAGTAGTGACCAAATTAGAGACCCAATCTGAATATTTAATTGGTGCTATGATTTGTGCATCATACATCTTTTTACCTATTTCTCAATTAATGGCATAATAATTGGGTTAATTCTCCTAAGCTTCTGTTTAAAGGGTTTTTGATCTTCTTTGATGGGTATCTTACGTTGAATAATGCTACTATCATAAGACTTATGGTCTTCATAACTCTAGGCAAAGACACCTTGAAACTCTTTGAACAAATTTATGTATCTCATCTTTTCATCTAGAGGTAATGCTCTGGATATTTTGATAAGCTTGGGTTTATCTTCTGTTCCTATGTTACATTCTTCTATGTCTGCTCTTAAAGGCTCCATTTTTGGTTTTCTAGCTACATCATATGAATCAAACAAATCTTCTGGTGGGACTGATCGTTTAGGCAAAAAAAAATTTTAAGGTTTAAAATCTCAGAATCATCATTGATTATTTCTTCTATTTCTACATTAGTGAATTTAGTGGGTTTATCTACATCTAAAGAATTTATATCTAACTCACTATCTATGATGTTATCTATTGTATAAGTATCTATGTTACAGTTTTGAAACTCTCCTTCAGCATTCATGAAATGATAGATTTGAGAATCTTGTGAAAAATCTGTCAATATTTCGAATTTTCAAGTATGACAGGTCTGTGTCTTATTTTTGTTGTGTACCAGTGGTTGGGCTAAAAAGGTAATTTGCAAGTGCTAGAAAAAGTGGCCAAATTGTGAGCTTGCATGTTTAATTTCTTAGGAATAGCATCAAAATCAGTTTATAGAAGGTCCTTAATTAGATCTAGAACAATTTCTCTTTATTGGCTAAGTCTAGGATTATTCATAGAATATTCTCCTCTAATTTGGTTTATAATCAATTTTGAGTCTCCCATGATAGAAACTCTCTTGGCTCCAAGTTTTCTTACAATTTGTTGTCATAAGATTAAAGCTTCATACTTTGCCAGGTTGTTTGTGCATTTAAAGTTTAACTTAAAGGCATGACGTTCATAATTATTATTTTCCATGTTGTGAATCCAAACTCGTGCACCTGCTCCTAATCTGTTCATAGAGCCATCAAAATCTAAATGCCATAGAGACTCATGAAATATGTTTTCATTGTCAGGTGCTTTGTATATATCTTCTACAATTGTGATCTCATTTTTATCATTGTCTAAATTGTAGAAGATAAATGAATCCATATCAGAATGCATGGAGCATATCGGATAATTCTGTGCTTTTTTTGAACTACTTACCATGTATTTCATCAAAGGTTTCTTTGCAAAGTTTTCTTCGTGGAGCAAAAATAGAGATGGTGGAATATTTCATGTCTAATTGTAGAGATCCCTACAATTTTTCTCCACATGAATGAGATAATATCATTCCATACTTGGGTGGGCTATCAACGACTACTATGTCCATGACAATACTCTTTGCTGGGCATTGGACTAGAGTCACACACAAATATTTGATCAGGCCAAGGTATTTGACTTGACTACAATCAAAGAAAAATAGTTCTTTCAATGTTCTCATGATATCTAAGTTTAATCTCCCCATGATATCTTTAGGCATTAGGTTATGGGATGCCCATGAATCTAACATAGCATTATGTAAGATTTTATCATGAACATTTAAGCTAATGTAGAATTGAGGGATGCCCCATTGTTGATGTTTGCCATTTACTTCTAGGCCAAATAATAACTTAGGTTGATCATCATTAAAGTTAACAACATCTTCTCCTTCACCTATGTTTAGTGTTTTAGTAATTTGTGCTTTGTATGATTCATGTTTCACTAGCTCTGTCAAAGGAACTGATATTTTCAACTTGGCTATCTCAGTCTTAATGTTAAATCGAAATTGAGTTTTGCTTGATTGGATGAGATCTTCGTTATCAAATGTGGTATGAGTATTTTTATCTTCTTTATCATCCCTTGGCAATTCAGTTTTTGTACTAGCAATTTTGTTTTGAATTTTATTATTTGGAATATTCTGAGTGATAGTTGAAGTTTGAGTTTCAGCTGAAGTTATCTACAATTTTTGGGTTGGAAGTATCTTGAGTTCCTCTAGGGATAATTTGTAGAACTTTGGTCATAGGAGATTCTGTCATTTTTTTAGTTTGTGTTCGGACTGATTTTTGAGTGGGAATTTCAATATTATTTTTGATTCTAAGGCTATACTATTTGTGAACTTCATATCCCTATTTGTAGTCAAAGGACTCCCCAAATTCTAATTTCAATTGTTGTAACATGTACATTTCTTGTTCTCCTTGAGTAAGAAAAACAACATCTTCGTTTTTAATTCTTAATAGGTTTGTCTGGGTATCTTCTTCTTCTTCATGGTTTTGTGAACTCTTAGCATAGTTTTCTTGGAAAGGAGGGCTAATCTATTGATTTGGTATAGCATCTCTTGTTTTTCTAGTATTAGAATTTTTCCTAAAGTTGGGGTTTCTAATTGGGGGTGCTTGTTGATTTTACCACTAAGATTATCTTTCCATGTTTTCTAATTTATCCATTATCCTTTCCACAATTTTAGCTAAACTATCGATTTTACCATCTAAAGTGGATGGTTCCTCTTTAATGGTAACTCTTTACTCAATTCTCATCCTAGCTTTCTTAGCTAATAAATTTTCTTCTACACTAACAACATTAATTTTCATTTGTTCCAATGTTTTAGGGTTTCCTTCTCTCAATAGGTAAGACATATCACTCTCGAACCCATCAAGAAATTTGATTAGTGCTAAGTTTGGTGGAGGTTTAATATTTATATGGTTTTCATTACAGATACTGTTGAACCTAGTGCAATAATCCTGAATAGATTCATTAGGAGCTCTTCTAATGTTATCAGATTCAGACAATATTTATAATGGATTTTTCTTTCTTTCCCAGCTATCAATAAACAATGTATGGAAAGCAGTTAAATTCACAATATGATTAGCAGGTAAACCTTTGAACCATTTCTTAACATCCCCTGTCAGTGTTTTGGCAAATAAACTCATTTGCATATCAGACTCATCAATCTCATGTAATTCAAAGTAGTGGGTCATTTTATGCACATGATGTTGGGTAGTATACTGACTAGTAGCATCAAACAAAAAGATTTTACTTTGATAGTCTTGGGGCATGGCATGTAGTTGAGTTGGTAACCAAAGGTGCATATATGTCTACCATGGTTGAGATTTTGGTTTGAATGTGGGGCAAATAAGTGGTGCTTGAAGGACTTGAGATGGATGTAGATGAACTAGAGATGTTTGGTTGGAGAGGAAGCTGAGGTAATAATGGTTTAGGGGAATGAATTGTGGTGGATATTATAGGTGAGGTGGTAGTAAATGAAGCTATATTTACAATTTTTGAATACTATGTAGAAATTTCAAGGGTAGTAACAATTAAGGCATCTAATTCAACTAATTGTCGAAGATAAGCCTCGTTTATATGGCTTATCAAGGTTAAGGTTAAAGCTTCTAGCTTATCAAAAGTATCCAGAACATGTTGATCTAAATCTGGATGTATATGAACCTTTTTTGACTCAATGAATTGAATAAAGTTAGGGTCTATTATAGTTTTGTGAATTGTCACTCCAAGGTTTCTCAAGAGTTTTTATGAAAGAAATGATAGAGGACACCACAAACCTACTTTGGAGATTATGATCTAGCCTCCCTAATGCTCAGAGAGGGCTCTTTCTTTATTATTTAAATTTGCTTAGTTAATTGATTTTAGGCTAGTTATGATTGTACTTGGGTTTTGGTTTTGATTTGGTGGTGGGGTTTAGATGGATAAAGGGATATATTTTACCATTGGGCTATGGGGTCAAGTGTCAAACAAATAGGACTAGATCAAGTTCTAAAGTTAGTGTTTATAGGGCAAGGTAGCTGAGTAAATTCAGATCTTAAGGTTGGATGGTGAAGTTGTTTTCAATCAGATCCAAGGAGTAATTAAGGGTTCCTCAAATCGGATAATGAGTGAAATGTTAGGGGTTAATCGAAACTACGGAGAAATGAAGGACTCCCTAATCTAGATATCATAATAAAACATTAAAATGATTAACTATTCAGGATAGAGTGTACTTAAACAAATTATGTAATATAATTCCAGTTAATTCATTCAGATTTAGATAATATGCAAGTTTCTGAAACACTTAAGAAAATAACAATTTGACAAAGAGAAAATACTTCACTTCAGTGGCCCAACACATGAATCCTATAATGCAATTTCTTTATTACTTAGTCCAGTCCGCTGACTTGAAAAAATGGTACAATGAACCCTCAGGTTAGAGATCCATACAACTATAGAAATGTCTAGTAATTCACACACTATACTTCGAATTATGAAGTATTTATATAAAAATAGTTACAAAATATCCCAAACTGTCTTGGGAATTAATCTAGGAAAAAGAAATATCTTCATGCAAGAAGATAGAGAGAGATGTTTAACTGCTGCAAGTTGTCCCTATTATTAGGTTGTGTTGTTAGATCTTTTGCTGCCTTTTCTCCTTTGTTGTTTTTCTTCACGTTGACTGTTATTTTTACTTTTCCCTTTCAAATGATACTCTTTCATCTGATACTCTTTGACTAGGCTGACCTATTGCTTTTCTTTTACTACTTTGTATTTATCTTTACCATGCCTTTTTACAGTAAGTCATTTAATTTCTCCCAGCTCTCTACATCTAGTAATTTGATATTTACCATTCTTCTATAGATTTCATTTGCTTCTGTGTACTTTGCAAAGGTGGGTCTGTTCACAAAAAGGTGTTTTACATCATGCTGGAAGTAAAATAGGTTCTCAAATGTCTGGTACAGAACATTTTCTGTAGGCATCCCTTTCACGAAAGAATTATTGGCTTGATCTCTTGCCACTTCTTTGATTTTCCTGTTGTAGTCTTCATGTGGCATCAATCTGTCATTTATCGCCAAGGGATTTGTTAAAACTTTCTACCTCAAAGCATCAAACTTAACCATGAACCTGTCTATAGCTAGTTCCATGGTTTGGAATTTGTCGTCAAGGTTCATCATTAGGTTCCTTTTGGTGTGCACTTTCTTTACCTTTAGTATGGTGCCAGTTGTTTGGTGTGGGATCCCCCAAGGGAAGTTTTGGGGCTAAGAGCCCATATTTTGGTCCAATTTTGTAATTCCAAGGTAAAGACACCCCATGTTTTGGCCACGGACTGTATAATTGTTAAATAGTCATAAGGTTGTCCACCCTTATTTTGATAATGTAATGTCATCTGTAGAAGATCTACCCATGGTTCGCAGACCATGGGTTTGTATAAATAGAGCTAAGCTCTAAGTAGTTAGAAGGATAATCAAGCATGGATTAATACCAAACATGTATTAGAGATAGCTCTGAAGTAGAAGTCTATTTTTGGGTTGTAGCATAGGTAGAGGCTCTACAACTGAGTGCGCAGAGGCCTAGTAGTCCGCAACTAAGTGCGTGGATCCCTGTAACTGAGTGCGTAGGGCGAGTCGAGTTTGTAATCATCTGGAAGTATTAATAAATAGAAGTTTTCTATCATTTCTACGTATTTATTTCCTCTTTATACATCTGATATAATGGGCAAGAATTTCAGTTCTAATGCTTATATGATGTGTGAATGTGTATAATTATATTTGTTAAGTGAATGCAAGTAAGAACATCTATTTTAGCGAAGCTAAATAAGATATGTTAATAAGACATGTAAGATACATTGTGTAGTTTAGGCGATATCATAGTTCAATACCTTAGCAGCGCGAAAGGATTTCAACCCCTAGTTAGGGTTGTGTGGAAGCCGATTGTAACACTTTGCGAAGGTACTAAAGGGTGAAGCAGAGAGCAAAGCAACCTATGCGGAGGCAAGTATAGTTGAAATAAACCAACATCACAACCATCTCAAGGGTGTGGAAACTTGGTTCCAACATCCCCCAATACTGCTTTGGGTGAGACATTAGTCTGCATTCCGTAGGCTGATACCGAAAGGGCCAGTAGTGTAGGGATTTGTTTGGCTAACTAATGATGAACTTGGGTCAGGCCTCCTCAAGCCAACAAATGGTTCCATTGCTAGGACCGGAATTTGCATAAGAGATGTGTGATGTCGTATCATTGGAGTCCAACTAAGAAAGAAATCAAAGGCTGGTTGGACAAAAGGATTCACGAGTTCATGACACAGGAAAACAGAAACCCACAACTATCAAAAGAATAGTGACTAGATAGTTACCTGTACATGGAGATCCATGAAATATTTTTCACGTCCTTCCCTACTGAGCTATACGAGTGGATCATGAAACTAGCAAATAGCAAAGGAAGGTTGAAACTTGACGTTCCTATTATGTGGACCCTAGAGCTAGTGCGAAGATTGGAAGCATCAAATGATAAGATCACACATGCCATTGATCATTGACTCGATCTTATTATTGGATGATTTGTTAATGATTTCACAGTTGACACCTCAGTCAGCTACATCGAGGCAAAGCAACACTTCCTTAAAGGACTACGAGGTAAGTACGTAAAATATTTGAATATTTTGATTAAAATGTTGTTGTACGAAAAGCAGGTTATGCAATTACCTTGATGTTTGAGTCTACACGAAGAGGAAGAATTTACAAAAATGAAGGGAATAAGGGTTTAGAGCATAGCCCCTTGATTTCACCTCTGTGAGGAAACAAGGAATGGATCACAAAGGTCTCCCCACTAAGTGTTATTCATTTGATAAGACAAGGACTTCTGCGAATACCACCTCCACCCACACCACCACTGACTTCACCTCCATCACCTCCAACTTCACTCATACCACCTCCACTACCACTGCGATTCAGTATGGCGAAAACAATGAAGTTTCCTTTCTTCAAAGGCTTCGGAAATGAGGATTTAGACCAATTTTGGTTCGTAGTGAAGGTTGTATGGGAAGCTCAAGGTGTTATAGATGACCATATAAAGATAACAACATTGGATAGCACCCCGCAAGATCATGTGCTGACCTGGTATATTAAGTACTCCAACGATAACTCGAATGTGAGAGTAGCGGACATCGAAGAAGCACTGAATAGGGAATTTAGCAGGCTTAAATTTGAAGTTCAATTGATCATTAGATTCCAAGAAATCATGACGCTACCAGGCGAGATGCCTCGGGAACTAGATGAGAGGCTAAAATTTATGATTCGAGAAGCCAACATGAATTCCACAGATGGACAACATTGCGAGTGGTTTGTGGCTTTGCTACGACCAAACTTAAGGAGTGTGTTGTCATAGAAGAAGATAACAACTTAGGCAGAGGCCTTGGAGATTTCCATGAGACTACATGAGACCTCGTTGCAATATCCTAACCTAGGAGTTCAGGAGATCCATGCGCAGCTGAAGAATCTATGCCTTGAGATGCAAAGCTTGAAGCAGGATAGGACAGTTCGACCAGAAGTACATGAAGAAGTATGGTGCATGAAATGAAAGAGTCATGGTTATGCCAAAGACTACTACTCGGTATTTATAAATTACCTTGCAGGAGGAGGACCCGATGCCTCTAAGGCTAGAAGCTCAAGCAAGACCTAGAGCGATGCCTGCTTTGTGATGTGATATCTGTCGAGTAGCTGGAAAGCATGCCACAGATAACTACCACTTGTTACAAACGTATACACAAAGTTTGCAATAGTTGTTCTGTAACTTTTGTAGATCAATGGGACATGATGAGCGTACATGTAGGAGCTATGAATTGATGATGGATAGAACACTTGCTTGCAGAGTTTAGGCTGAAACGTGGCCCCTTGACCAAAATGTAGGGATGCCGTGCACAAGATTTCAAGGGCATGGACGAGGCCAAGGTAGAGGAGGACCTAGTAGATGTCATGAACAATTGATTTGCTACAACTGCAGAGGACCAGGACACTATGCCCATGATTACACTAATCCAACGCACCCGTCATGTAAGTATTGCACACTGTTTAATGATGAGACAAAAGATTGTCCTATGATGATAGCTAGGATACATGACAAAGGAGCACTAGTACCAACCTTGACTCAGAACCTATAGATGATGAGGTCTAAGCCACATGAGGAACATCCGAACGTAAATCTAGTGCTCCGAAGTGGAATCACGACAGGAGATGACAAGGGGGAGAAACTAGAAGACAGTACCTGGGTTCGTAAAGCACATCTAAAAGATGTCGAGTTTGATTTGGGGTGCGCTCGCAAAGGCTTCATGGAAGCTAACAAGAGCTTTGTTGAGGCCTCCACTTCAGGAAGCAAAGATAAGCCTGAACTGGAGATGGACCCCTCCATGCTCACAACATTCCTGGAAACCTGTATGAAGTTATTGTGTTACAGTAAGGCTGTGAAAGGGTTACAGGAACTCATCAACAGATCTTTGAGGACCGTGTTAGGAGAACTACATGTAGTCTGAAAGATCAAATCCATTAAACAAGAATGGGGCATGAAATGAGACCCACCGCATAGATCAGAGAATATGAGATGGATCAAGTCATTCTGGATTTGGGCTCAGATGCAAATGTTTTACCCAAACAGACATGTGAGCGAATGGGAAGACTTGTGTTGCAATGGTCTTCAATTTAGATAAGAATGGTGAATCAACAAAAAATCATATCCATGGGGAAATTGCAAGGAATGACCGTAGATATTGAGGGAGCGAGCGCGCTGGCAGATTTTGAAGTCATAGAGATTGTTGATGATAGAAATCCCTACCCTGCGCTCTTGGGAATTTACTGGGCTACTGATATGAATGGGGTAATCAATCTGAAGAAACAAAAAATGTTCTTTGAGAAGAAATCACTACGCGTAATAATACACATGGATCGTACGGATGGATTTCGCTATACGGAGCCGGTCTGTGACTATGAGAGTGATGATGATCTGGACTACATCTACAAGATAACAATGTGAGACCAAGACTGGGTGAATCCCACCGCAGATGGGCGAATTACATGGGAGTGCGAGAGTTCTTGCACTTCAGATTCCAACGAAGAAGTAGAACAATAATAGAATCAGTTACATGAGGTAGCTACGCTAAATTGCAATATGATGACTTGGTCGTTGTGCTACATGTCGATAGGAGAAAGAAATCTTCCTACTTATGATGCTTTGAATGAGGTAGATACATTCTTGGATGCGTTTGAAAGGGAGATGCAGGAAAAGAAACGCTTCCAGGCCTTGGACTGGGCACTATCCGCTACACCCTCAAGATGGTGGGCTATGCACAAAGGAGGCTTTGATGATTGGCACGAATGTAGGGGAATGATGCAAGCATGATTTGGGAAGCCTAAGATGTGACTGACAAACAAGTATGATGGACAGGATGATCCAGGTGTGCATCTGGCCAAGTGAATGTAGGTCTATGGATAAAAGCCACAACCTGAGTGGGTGTACCTATTCTGTCATACACTAGATGTTATACCAAAAAATTGGTATATAGAAACAAAGCTCCACCATGGGATAGGTGAATGGGATATCTTGTGCGAGGGATTCATGATGACCTTTAATTTTGATGATAGGCGGGATAGTATTGATGAAGCACTACAAAAGGTAAAAGAAACCATCTTTAGGATACACAAGAGCCTTTAGACCTGATTCAACCTAAATGGGCTACTTAGCTGAGTCGCATGATGGAATGTTATAATGTAACTACTGAAGAGGAGGATGAGGATCCACAGGATATTAACATTCTAGAAATAGAAGGCCACCCCAACATTCAAGGACCATAGATTGATAACCCTGATATAACCGCACCAAGCAGGTGAACATTACTACGTAGGTAGAACCCAAATTTGCAAATATAGGAGACTACTGGGATGACGTGAGGGTGGATAAGGTGGTTAAGTTACTCTACAAGTATCAGGATTTATTCCCAACTAGGTTTACAGATTTGAAATGAATAATCAGAGATCTAGGAGTGATGAAGATCACATTAAAGCCTGACATA
Source organism: Pinus taeda (assembly GCA_000404065.3). NCBI lineage: Eukaryota > Viridiplantae > Streptophyta > Pinopsida > Pinales > Pinaceae > Pinus > Pinus taeda. The sequence goes on from APFE030976286.1 coordinate 112,801, forward strand.
AAGCCAGTTAAGAAGAGGCCTTATTGCTTAAATCTGAAATACAAGGAGAAGGTCTGTGTAGAACTAGAAAAAATGCTCGTAGCAGGCATCATTGAGCCTGTGGAAGAATCAGATTGCATAAGCCCAATGGTGGTGCAAGAGAAGAATAAGAAGGACGATATTAGGGTATCCGTGGACCTCAGAAAATTGAATGACGCTTGTGTGCATGATCCATTCCCGACTCCGTTCATGACCGAGGTGTTGGAAAATGTAAGCAGTCAGGAAGCATATTCTTTCATTGATGGGTTCTTGGGGTACCACTAGATTAAAATCGTGCTAAAGGAGAGGAGCAAGACAACCTTCGTTATTGAGTGGGGTTGCTTTCAATATACTGTCATGCCGTTTGGATTGAAGAATGTGCCTATTATCTTTTCACGTGTGGTTGTTGTCGCATCCAAGGAGTATATTCATAAGTTCTTGGAGATATATTTTGATGATTGGACTGTCCTTGGGCTGGTTAAGCACCATGTAGGGAGCTTGCGCTTGATGCTAGATATGTTGTGAAAAATACCAAATCGTACTCAACCTCAAGAAGTGTATTTTTCTCATTCCTTTTGGGAACCTATTGGGGCATGTGGTTTGCATACAAGGGCTTATGGTAGACCCCACGAAGATCACACTAATTTTGAACTTGGAAGCACCAAGAAGTGTGAAACAGTGGCGCGCTACTCTTGGAAATATGGGATATTATAAAAAGTTTATCAAAGGCTATGCCCAGATCACTACGCCAATGGAAAAATTGCTGAAGAAGGATGTCACGTTCTGCTAGAATGATGACTGTAAAAAGAGTTTGGATATATTGAAAGAAAAGATGGTTACTACGCCAATTCTCATCTTCCTGAAATGGAAGAAAGAATTCCATGTGCATGTTGATGCGTTGTACATAACACTGGGGGAAGTAATAACACAGGATGGTGGAGAAGGCTTGGATCACCCTAATGCCTTCGCAAGTTGTAGATTATCTAAAGTAGACAAGAATTATTCCACCACTGAGCACGAGGGGCTAGCTATGGTATATGCACTCTAGAAGTATTGACACTACTTGCTAGGAGGCCACTTTAAGATGTGTACAGACCACTTCACGTGGAAGTACTTGGCCAATAAGCTTGTGTTGGGGTGGCGAATTTGCAAGTGGGTTTTGTTGTTCCAAGAGTATGATTTTGAAGTTGTTGTGAAGCCTGGAGGATTGAATGTGGGACCAAATCACCTATCGCACATTGAGACAAGAGAGGAATCTACTAGTTTGGAGGACATATTACCTAATGTGTAGCTCTTTGTTGTGTGCATAACCGATGGATATTTGAAGATATAATACACTTTCTAACAACTAGAACTGCGTTGAAGGGATACTCTGTCTAGCAAAAGAAGGAATTAGTGTTGCGTGTGGCAGACTTCTCTGTCATTGCTGGGCATCTATACAAGATGAGGAATGATGAGGTACTGCTAAGATATGTACCTAATTTTGAATGAAGCAGCATCCTCAAAAATTCTCATGGGGGTGCCATAGGAGGACATTATGTAGGAAGAGAAACCACGTAGAAGATCCTATGCATAGGGTTGTGGTGGCCAACCCTTCATCAGGATTCAAAAGCATATTGCAAGGCATGTGATGTGTATCAAAGAATAGGTAGGCAACCGTGGAGGGATGAAATGCCTTTGAATCCACAAATGACATTACGACCTTTCCAAAAGTGGGCAATAGTTATTGTAGGACCCATCAAACCTCAAGGAAGGATAGGTGCAAGGTATATTATCACTGTGAGAGAGTATTTGACTCGTTGCGTAGAAGCACAGTCGGTGAAAGATTGCACGAGCATGATTACCGTGAAGTTTCTATTTGAACATGTACTGACGTGATTTGGATGTCTGAAGATATTGATGAGCGATCACGGTACAGACTTCCTAAACAAGATGATCAATGCACTAATAGAGGAATTTTAGGTGTATCACAAGAAGAGCACACCTTATCACCCACAGGCCAACATGACAGTAGAGGCATTCAACAAAGTACTTTAAAACACACTGACCAAGATATGCAATGCACAATGAAGTGACTGGGACCTAAGCATACCTGCAGTGTTATTGGCTTATTGAACGACATGCAAGAAACTGACGGGACAGACACCTTTTAGGCTTGTCTATGGAGTGGACGTTGTAATGCCTATGGAATACATTGTGCCTACTCTGCGCATAATAACACTCACAGGTATGATGGATCATGGAGCCCTAGAGGAGAAGCTCCCACAATTGGATGAGCTTAAAGAAGAAGGAATTTTGGCAGGATTTCACCAGCAAGTCCAAAAGCATCATGACAAGGCATGGCACGACTGACACATCAAGTTGTGCACATTCAAGCTAAATAATCTTGTATTGTTGTATGATAGTAAGTTTGATAAATTCCCCAGAAAGTTTAGAATGCACTGGTTAGGTCCATATATTATTATGGAGATTATCAACAGAAGTGCGGTACAACTGGTCAAGTTAAATGGAGAACCCTTCCCAAGAAAGGTGAATGGCAGTTGCTTGAAGCCATATACCGTCGATCTGACAGTAAGACTATATGAAAGTAGAATAGTCTTAGCGCTCTAGGTAGCTGAAAGGAGGCACGGGACTATAAACTACTCTACCCAGGAGTTGCGCGATGTCAGGACTGTGTGTAGTAGTGAAGTGTCATAGGTTCCACGATAATGCGAATATAGCTTCTATGGCACACGGGTCTGCTAGAAAGTGACTGTTAAAGTCACTATTCATGATTTGATGCTTGGTTTCAGGCTAAATGGACCAGGCGACAGGAATTTAAGGCAAAATTTATGGGCTAGATTCTTGAAAATCTGTTGCCAATCTAGCATTAATGGGTTGAATGTGGGGGGAATGGTTGAATTCAAATTGAAAAGGTGTTATAAAGTAGAAGTGGATGTCAAGAAAAATACACTTGGAAATTTGAGAACTAATTTGTTGTGTGCTCAAGTATTCATGAATCGAGACATTCGAGACTTTTAAAGCGAATTCGTTGTTTGAGCAACTGCTAGAGACACTGAAAGAACTATGGAGTAGCACTATGTCAACACCCAAAGAAGCCATGGACATAGGAGTAGTGACAATTGAGGAAGCTGCACATGAAATTGCGGAAGTAGAAGCCCCAAAGAGCACCAGAATGATAGTTGAGGTCCCTAAATCTCCCCACATAGCGAGACCTACAAAGGACAAGCAGGATATGATCCCATGGCACGTCTCGCCAAGAAATCTATAGAGGACCAAGCTCACCTTTGTAGGAAAAGGGGAAGGCCATTAATCTAGAGGTCGATTAAGAGGAGTCTGAAGAAATCCTGGTGGATGAGGACGGTGAGGATGTAGAGATGGAAGTTGAAACCTAGGGTGTAGACCTTGTTACTCGGTTACCTGAATATGTTCCTCTGCGAAAGGATGAGAGCAAGAGCTCTTTGTAAACTCCGCTACTCCGAGGTGATATTATTTTTGAGGGAGTACACTTGGGATGGGTTACCCTATTGAAATTTGAAGATTGGGACCTCATAGACTGTGAGAAGTTCCTGCATTTAGTGACTGTGAAGCTAATGCACCAAAGTATCGATGCGATGATTGTAATGATTTATTGGAGATGCAAAAATGGCTTAGAGGTGTCGAGAAAGCAGGGTTGTTAAACCTACTCTAGGTGTTGCATTACCACCACACCCCAATGACCGTCATCATCATTAGGTAACTACTCTGCTTGGTGCATGATGTATGCTTGTGGCTGGAGGAACCCATCCCCATCATAGGCCATCTGATTCACCAGATTACATAGCTATCTTGCTGAAGAGAGGAACTAGCAAACATTTTAGAGGGAAAAGGTGGCGAGTTTACCCTTGCAGAAGAAATGAACAAAAATTTTAAGTTGGAGAAGAAGAAGCGAGGATATGCCATATCCAACATTAACAACCTTGTAGTCAAGGTCGTGACACTATTATTGTTAGGGAAGGTGATGCGGAAGTGCTGCGCGGATGAGGTGCCCGTGCCAGTGGTTGCACTAGTAGCGCAATGTGCAGAAGGAGTCTAGTTCAACAGGGTGAACTATCTATGTGGCGAGTTCCTTGTGAACTGTCGCGAGGCATAGGAGTAGGAAAAATGCTTCATTATGCATGGCTCTAGTTGTCGATCATATTGGTGGCATGGGAGTTGCCTGAAGATAGCTAGTTACCTTCAGTCGTGCCGGACCTTCCAGAGGCAGTGAAGTACGCTCCACTGTGGGTGACCAATGACACACATTGGATCAGAGAAAGCAAGATATTTTGGGTGCTAATGGAAATTAACATCTAGATGGGGATCAATCACAAGCTGCAATTATAGCTGATAGCCTACAACAATTTGCAGAGTTCAAAGTGGACTTCCACCTTGTCTTCATTAGGGCGTGGAAGGACCCTATGAATATCTGCATGATTTACCGTATTTGGTGACTAACAATGTGATATTAACAGTCCTTGAGTCTTGGCCATTGGAGCAGCGTGCTCTATCTAGCTCCGTGGTGGAAATAGAGAAGTCCACTGCGTAGTGCAAGAAATAATAGACAAAAATTATGATGTCGCAATTGGTGAAGAAGCGTTGAAAAGAAGAAGTAGTGGCTAAGGCCGAGGTAGCATGTGACATTGCAAAGTTAAAAGAATAGTAGTAGAAATAGGACAAAAAGAGCGCAAAGGATAGAAGTCACCTTCACCCAAACCAAATACTGACACAATACAAGGTGGTTCAAACCCATAGACGATGTCCACCTAGCCCAAACGTCCATGCCCACATGAGCAGACAGTATCACAAAATAAAAAAAGGCATCAAAGACATAATTCGAACCAATCACCCTCACTAAGGGGGATTTGCATGATATCGATGAAACGGTGAGGGATGTCACCACAAAGGCCCTTCAGTAGTTTGAGGATTAACAATAGTTGGTATTGGAAGCTCTTCGGATAGAGTTTCAGTAGTTGCAGGTTCGCACTCCATAAGCTAGTGCAGTGTCTACTAGCCTCGCAGTCGGCACTTTAGCTGTCGAGGAAATGTTACGCACTAGGGTGACCAACACGATAGTGCTACCAGATGGGGCACTTACTACAGAGAAGGAGGTTGACATATCCATGGTAAGCAGTTCAAAAGGGGTAGGGTTGAACATGGATGTGCTCCCTCGGGAGACACTCTACCTCTACAAGATGGAGTCACCGGAGAACTTCGGGCTAGGGAGAGTCATGCTCTACAAGTCATGAGTGAGAAGCGCATCAACATTGAGCAGTTGGGCATGTAGTGGAACGAGGCAATGGAGAAGAACAAACAGATAATGCAGGTTGTGGAGGAAGACTACCAAATGGTCCCAGAGTTGGCCATTCAAGCAGAAGAACCGGTGGGGGAGGGCATCTGTAAGTTAGCCACAAGGGCACATGACGCAAGAGAAGAGATCGCCAGGGTTCAGCTAGAGTTGAACCTTTAGATAATAGAATTTAAATTGAGGGATTAGCCTTCAACTTTGCTGGAGGTCAGAGAATAGCGCACCACTGCAATTACGACAACAATCGTGGTGATTGACAGTGTAGTGATAGACTGCATGAATATGTTCAAAAAATCATTTGAGGGCCTAACCACCTTGCAGGAGGACCCAAATGTGGAGCACCTAGAGATAGAGGTGCGCGAGCTGCAACAAAAATATGATGAGGTAAAAGGGACCACATAGATGGTTTCCCTTACACAAAGGCTTACACAGATGCAGCAAGCAAAGGCACTCAAGGAACATGTGGATGTCACTTGGCACAAAGAAGCAGTCTTGAAAGCACGCCTATAGCCATGGATTGACGAGGTTTATATAATTACAGCCTCAATTGAAGTAAATCTCATGCAACTACAAGCAACTCAGTAGAGGATTTGGAGTAGCAGCAATCAACGACTAACACATGGAAGAAGTCCAGCAGACAGTCGCTTAGTGCGCTGCCGAAGTTGCAGGGATCCCAATAGAACTGGGAGGTCTTTGCAGTAAGATCTTCACACCTGTAGAGTGACTCGAGGGCGAGTTACGATGTTTGTGTTGGGGGCCTGTTGGGCGCGGGATCCCCAAAGGGCAGTTTTGGGGCTAAGAGCCCATATTTTAGTCTAATTTTGTAATTCTAATGTAAAGAATCCACATTTTGTGGGTGCGGAGCACATAGTTGTTAAAGGGTCATAGGGTTGTCCATCCTTATTTGATAATGTAATGTTGGCTATAGAAGATATACCCATGGTCCATGGACCATGGGATTGAATAAATAGAGCTAAGCTCTAAGTAGTTAGAAGGATAATCAAGCATCGATTAAGATCAAATATGTATGAGAGATAACTTTGAAGTAGAGGTCTAGTTTTGGGTCGTAGCATAGGTAAAGGCTCTGCAGCTGAGTGCACAGAGGCCTACTAGCCCACAGCTAAGTGCATGAACCCCTGCAACTAAGTGTGTAGGGCGAGCCAAGTCTGTAATCATATGGAAGTATTAATAAAGAGAAGTTTACTTTCATTTTTGCGTATTTATTTCCTATTTATACATCTGATATATTGGGAAAGAATTTCACTTCTAATGCTTTTATGATGCGCGAATGTGTATAATTATATTGGTTAAGTGAACGCAAGTAAGAACATCTATTTTCACGAAGCTAACTAAGGTATGTTAATAAGATAAGGAAGATACTTAGTGTAGTTTAGGAGATATCACAGTTCACTGCCTTAGCAGCGCGAAAGGACTTCAGCCCCTAGTTAGGGCTACGCGGAAGTTGATTGTAACACTTTGCGAAGGTACTAAAGGGTGAAGCAAAGGGAAAAGTAGCTTATCGGAAGGTAGGTATAGCTGGAATAAACTGACATCACAACCATCTCAAGGGTGTGGAAACTTGGTTCCAACATCCCCCCATACTGCTTTAGGTGATACTTTAGCCCACGCTCTATAGGCTGATGTCGAAAGGGCCAGTATTGTAGGGATTTCTTTGGATAACTAATGCTAAACCTCAGTTAAGCCACCATACGCCAACACCAATCCTGTTAGCTATGTCCAACTCTTGACATTCATATTTATTTTTAGAGTTAAGGAATTGGATTATCCTGGTGGCTTCGTTTGGAATGTCTCCAAGTTTAGCCGTAACTTTTTGAATTGCTTCAATAGCCTCTTTGACTAAATCATTTTGTTCAAGGATGACTTGTATAGATGGCCAAATATCATTAACAGAGTAAATGATACTGGCCCATAGTTGTTCCTTGGCTTGGGAAAGTGGCTCCTTTAATGTTAACTCTTTCTCCAAATTCTTCATTCTTTCAGTTAACCTGTTTGATTTCTGTACTTCGTTCTTATGCATAATTTGTGCCAGTTTATTCTCATCCTCTAGAATTTTTATTTGTTCTTTTATTTTATTTATCTCTATGGTCAGAGTAGACAAGTCCTCCATGGATTTGACTAGTTTTCTTACCTCATCACTTGGTTGAGTTGTTGTTGTCGTTGAACCTATTGATGTAGATGTTGTTGCAGCTAGAAGTGTTATAGAGAGTGGAGTTGTGGGGGTTAATGAAGCTTCCAAGATTGATGGTACTATTGTAGTGATTGTGGGAATGGTAGTGGCGGTGGCTATCTCAAGGCTAGCCTATTTTCACTGTATCAAGTTGTCCAACTCCTTCTCCATTTCCTTCAATTGATCATTTAATTGGAGAACGAGATCCATCATCTCCTCCTGTTGAGTTTGGCTTTCAAGGACCTCCTTCGTCTATTGATGCTCCGAATGAGGCATATTCAATTGTTTCTTTAAAGTAGAAATATCCTCATTTTTCTTCTTTATCAATTTCTTTGCAGCCTTGACATCATTGGGATTATATCCAAGCTCAATCACCAAGTCTTCTAATGATTTGATTCTATTGTCATTGGCCTATGAGGATGCCTTTTCTAACATAGACTTTGTTGTGATATTATCTAGTGAGCTTTGGAATTTACTCATAGTAATTTCTTTATTTTTCATGGTGGAATAAATCATCTCACCTGCTTGCTTATGGAACTCAATTTGGTCAACAGGGTGAACATCCCTAGCCAAAACTTAAAATTTTGTCCTCCTGTAGTCTGCTGATGATTTGGGCTGCTGAACTGTAAGTTCCATTAATGTCAAAGGCTAACATTCATCTATTTTGGTTGGTAGGTGTTTTTTTGAAGTACTGGGCATACTTTTCAACCTTTAATGTGTCATTCCTTAGCTTAATTTCCTTGTACTTCTCTTTAATATCTTTCTCTCTGTTCACAGGCTTGCTGGATGAAGAGACTTAAATGATAAGTTGGTTTTCAATGATTTGAGTGTTTGAGGTGGATGGTTGATGAGATTCCTCTGAAACTGCTGGACCTTTTCTCTTTCCCACCATTGTGTCAGTATTATTGATTCCTACTATCTCAATGGTGTCTTCTTGCTCAGTTATAGGATTAAACTTGGGACTTTTCCTATAATGGATCCCAAACCTGTCATCTGTAGTGTCCATCCCTGACCTAGAACCTTATTCCCTAGTTCTCTTCACATTTTTGTCCTCATTGAATGGAGTCTATAAAATGGGAGTAATATTCATCTGTTATTCTAGGGTGTTGTGGCCACCAACAACCCCCCTCCTTATGAAGTATTATTGCTAATACTAAATAAGTGGAAAATCTAGAAAACCTAAGTTTCATAATGAAGAAAATTAAATTTACTCCTTAAAGGATATTGCATCGTGCAAAGGGTGATAGGATACACCTTCCAAAGAGTTAAAACAATAAAAGGCGATATTGCGACGCAAAAACTTCATCGCATCGCATATACTGAAGACAAACTCTCTCATTGAAAAACTTTAAAAAATCGCCGATATACGATATCGCATATCGCACATCGCAAATATCACAAGAATTACACAAGAATTATAACAATCTGCGATATTGCGATATTATGATACCGCAATACTGCGACACTTCAAAGTTGTGATACTGTGATCTGCGATAAAAACAACACAATAACATTGTGACGTTGCGATATTGCGATACTACGATCTGCGACATCGTAAAGCAAAAACGTGGGACTCCTCCATCGCAGTTGGTTATGGCTCATTGTTCGAGAAAACTCTTTAACCAAGAGTTGGTCATATATTTTAATGCGAATTAATGGGTTATTTCCAGTTGTTAATGAGGTAGGGTGTTATGTTTTTCAAAAAAATAACTCATGTAAGGTGGCATGTCTTGTATATCTGGGCATTTAAAAGTTTTCCTGTTATTAGTCCTTTATCATTACTTCTACCTCAATGTAAACTACAGGAAAGAAGGACGAAGCATTACAGAGGGCACTATGCAAAAAACAACGAAGAGGGAAGGCAACGCTCCAATGTACATTTCAGAAGGCATACTTAATCCACTCAAGGAAGAAAAAAGAGCCGCAGAACTCTTCGGAGGCATCTATCACAGATCTCTCATGTATAGTCATGGTTGAATGAATACTGAAAGACGTTGATACCAGAAACCAAGAGTTTAATTCTTAGGGTCAAAAGCTCACAGAAATACTATTTTTACAAATTTTTGGTTTTATACCGAATGAGAGAAAAAGGCGCAAGAGGCAAAAATTGCATCAGGGAAGCTCGGATCAAGAAACAGAGGTAGTTTTCGATGCGCGATTAGCGCTACAAGAGGCAAAAACCGCATCAGGGAAGCCCGGATCAAGAAACAAAGGCAGTTTCCGATGCGGGATTAGCGCTTAGCGCTAATTGCGCATCTCTAAGAAAAATTGTTCGAAAAGGAAGGTCCCTAGTTGCTCAGTCACCTGCGAGCCCCGAAAACTGCAAAAAAATCAGCGATAGAAGCAAACTGGAAACATAAGCTATCTGAAGGTTAACCAAGTTGAAATGGGATTTTTACCAGGCATACATGATAATGCTACATATTCATTGAATGATTCTCAAGCGTATCATCAATTTTAATGAAAAGGGAATGCCATCTCTTGCCGTTTCTATTCGCTTAACTCAACCAAAGGCGGAAGACAGTCAACCTACTCGACTCAGAAAAATATTGAATGCTTGCGACATTAAGGAGTAGATTTAGAAATAGTTAGTAGATTTAATTTTAGAATATTTTTACTTAGAAAGAGGACAGTCATTTAAACTGGATCCTCGAATTTTGTAAATAAGTTATTTAGTTAGTAGTATTTAAGCCCTTCTCATGCATTTAGAGAAGGGTCCAAAAATTTATCAAAAAATTGTCCTCAGAACATGCACTTTTGCACCCTTAGAGGAGGTTTTGGTGAATGAATGGAACAGGGTTTATTTGATATCTACTACTGATGTTACACTTCTGTACTCTTAGTAGATGTTGAATCAAGGAGAGATAAATCAATCATTGCTTGAAGCTCATAAGTAGGGCTAGTTATAAATGGTACTTTTATCTCTTAACCATTTATACTTATGTGTTAAAGCGATATTCAGTTTTCAATTATTTATATGTTACAGCATGAATGTCTGAGTTATCATTTGGCACTTTTGTACGGTGATAACTATTTGTTTATGTTTAGTGTATGAATAGCTCATTTATGTGATAAGTTTTAAGAACTGTTTCTTCTAACTTCTTATACGAAGTAGCTCATTTTTATCGAATTCCTTTCTTACGATAGCTGAATGATATTTATTACCAGTTATTGTATGAAATATTTTTAGATCGCATAGAAGAAAGATCACACTCCGGGTTAGCATAAATCTCGATTTTTTTCTGTTTATTAGAATACATAGCATAGCATTAGATTAGATAGAAGTATTCCAGTCCGAACAGAAACACCCTTCTTTCACACACACACATACACTGAATTGGGAAACTGGTCCCAGATCCCCAGTCGGACCCGCTATACCAAACAGATAAGGAGCTGCCAACCAAGGTCCAGACTGAGCGAGTATCCCCCTTGTTGTCGACTCGATTTTCGAGGCCTTCAACATATTTGGTGCTAGAAGGAGGGCATGAACTATGAATGGAAAGTAAATCCAAATCAAAATACCATTCTGAGAGTAATTCGCCCTCACCGTCTCCTCCGACTTCTCCATTACACTTAAATCCAGAGTTAGAAGTCGCTAGAGCATCATCCGCTGCTACAAATCCTGACATTTCAGATCAATCTGTAAATGAACCTCCTGAAGTCGAATCTCTGATTCATAAACCTCAGAAATTTTCCATTTCCCCTCAAAGATTTGATAAATCTCAGGGCAGCGTTACTTCACAGTATAACCCTGCTCATCCCCTGACCAGACTTAAGAGTGAAAAGTTCGATATTCGGCCGACCGAACTACCTCTTCCTAGAAGGAAAAGAGCAAGGAAGTCACCTAAAGGGTTCGACAGCGAGACTCTTTCATCAACATCTTCCATCTCAACTTCTCCACTGTGAAGTCAACCATCTACTCCACCACCCCAGACCATTATAAATCCACCTAGTGGAATCCCTACAACTCCTCCTAAATCATCTGCGATCATAATCACCTCATCTTCTCAATCACAGGGATCATTTTCTGTGAATCCCCCTATTAGCAGTTCAACAATGTCCTAGTTTCCATGGAACAATCCTGGGGCAGTCTTAATACCTGCGCCCTTGAGTCAAATACCAGCCCATCCTGAGAAATGGCTGCCCAAGTTCAATATTGAGGTAGGCATGCTAGCAGAAGAGCACATAAACAACTTTATGTTGTCCATCAAACTCAATGGGGTTACTAATGAAAATGTTGTTGTTCAACTGTTTCCTTATACCCTACAAGGAACAGCCAGATCCTGGTATTTTTCATTACCCTCTAGACCTATTACCAGTTGGGACATCTTCCAAGACCAATTCCTAACCAAGTTTGGTGACGACAGGTCTACAACAACGTTAATAAATGACCTATCCAACCTTAGGGAAGAATCTAGAGAATCGATCAAAGATTTCAATCTACGTTTCAATAAGATTCTAAACAAAATTCCTACTGCTTCCCAGCCCAGCGAGGAGGTGTGATGTGAATGGTATATCACTGCATTACCATCAAACATAGAAATCTTCATGGATAGGGCTAATAAAACAACTCTTGCTGAAAACATGAAAGAAGCCATAGCAGTAGAGAAACGTATAATAGCCTTAGAGAAGAAATCCGCGTTAGAAGACCACAAGCCTAAGAAGGTCACCTTCAAAGAAGAGTCCAAGAAAAAACAAGCAAAAGGTCCATTCAATTTGGAGGGATTGTAAAAAGTTCTTAAGACCATGTCTAATGAAATGGTCGACATAAAAAAGCAAGTAGCAGAAACTTCTTCAAAAAATCCCTACAGAGCTTTTAAAAGAGGCCCGCCAACGGATTCAAATCCACCCAATGCTATAACAAATGCTAATCCGAGGAAGAGGAAGAGGAAACTGCCACTGAAGGGAAAACCGATGATGAAGAAGTAGTAGAATTACAAGGAACGTTGGATTTCATCCTCCCACAAGAGGAAGATCAAGAAGTATTCCCAGTTAACACACGAAGTAGAAATCAGATTGATCCTCCCGAAACTACCCTAAAACCAAAGAGCGCAAGCTCTGCAACAAAGGATAAAGTCGCAACAAAGAAAACGACATCTAAAGCGACTCAAACTAGCCCAGTTCAAACAGATTCACCTACTCCATCTAAAACACTGATCGTTTCGGATGAAATGGAGTACAATATCATAGAAGACATGAAAAAGACTAGGGCAAATATCACTCTGTATGAATTGAGCAAGCTATAGCATCAACAAAAGATAATGATGAAAGAATTACATGCTGTTCCAGTTGCACCTTTGCCTGCCGCTGTAATTTCTCAAGCTTCTCAGAACATGGGAAGACCTCCAAGTAATACAACTAACAACATTGATCCAAATGACATCGCCTTAATTGGAGGTAGATCGAGATCTCATACTCCCCCTTTTCTCCTTACTTATGAAATTTTTAACAAAAATGTACATAATTGTTTAGTGGATTCAGGTGCTTCATCGAATATTCTACTGAAGTCCATATGCACTAAATT
>APFE030976291.1:0-24230 GCA_000404065.3 Pinus taeda
GACCTCTGCTGAAATAAGGTTCTTTTGGCTGCCACTATCGACAATGAATTGCAGCGGCGAACCCTTCACCCACATCTATGAGTGGAAAAGACGTTCCCCCTCCTCTGGCTCTTCGGGCTCATTCTTCTAGATCTTGGCAGTGGCAACAATGGTGCTGGGATCCGCATCAATGATCTGCTTCCCTTTGCCATTCCCCTTCTTAGGTTCTGGCTCAGGGTCAGAACATGTATCTGATTCGGAAGCCTTCAACTCGGCCACTAATGACTGCTTGGTCCGACACTCACTTGTGTTATGAGTGAGACTCTTGTGGAACTCACACCACTTTCCTGTATCCTTCTTCGGCTTCAGGGTGTTGTTCTTTTCTTGCGGCTTCGAAGGGTTGTCTTGGGTCACCCCGCCTTGGCTTTGTCCTTTGGCCTTCTGATTCGCAGATCCAAAGTCTCGCTTCTTCTGTTTGAACTTTTTCTCGATTTTGACAGCGTATCGGTATGCTGTGTCGAGTGAGGAGATGTTCAAGAACTCCATCTCTTCCTGGATGTATCTGTGTAGGTAGCTGCGGTATTTGAGTACCAGATGCAGCTCAAAATATTTGATACCCAACTGTGTGCGAAGGGTATGAAAAATGTTTGTGAACTTCGGCACATCTTGGTCCCGTCCTTGCCGTAGCGTGGTCCATTTGATGTATTTGTCCTCATAGCTTTTGACAGGATAGTACTGCTCCTTGATGGCATCCTAGAATGAATTCCAAGTGGGTGCGGCTGAAAATAGTGAGCCAGTACTTTCATCCTTCTGCTCGCAGTAGGTTTCCCACCAGTCCTTGACGTGGGGGGCTGCTTTGAGAAGAGCAAACACAATCTTTTCCCGCCTCGAGAATTCATGAACAGAAAAATAACCCTCTAGCAGATTTAACCATTTATCTACACCATCTGCATCTATTTTACCCTCGAAGATGGGGATTTCAAAATTAACTTGTACCTTAAAGGGCGTGGCGTTTCCAGAGTAGCTGCTGGAAGCTGATGCGTCACCTCTGGGTAGCCGCTGAAGGATTTGCGCAAAGTTATCCATCATCACGTTCCATTTCCGCTCAAGCGCTTCTTCGAGCAATATTTTGATAGGATCTCCTGCCCCCTCTTCTTTCTTCTCATCCGCCATGGGAGGCCGTCAGGATTTGCAAGGCTGGTCTTGCAAAGGTTCGACCAGTTCAAGCCCTAACTCCTTATATCTTGATCTCGTTGGGGACATGTAAAGAAAAAAAGAGAAAAAGCAGACCGCTCTGATACCACTGATCCAGATTTAAACATGAACGCAATAAAAAACAGAGATAACCATATACACAAAGATGCAGTGGAAATAATACTTCATTTCATTAATGGAAAATACTGAAATATGCTTACAACCAAAAATGGAAATGAACCAGCTAGGGCGATGGTAGCTTATCTCTGAGAAGAGATAAGCGGCTATATGCCTCTGAACTGTTCTAAAAACTATGTTACAATGAGGGTCGAAGGCCTATTTATTGTTGAGAAACAATGGAAAACCCTTCACATTCCAAAACCTAACCCTAGAAGATGAAACGCCAAATTGTGGGCCCCGTTTTGGGTAAATTGGTACATCAATTTCTCGGGGTCATAACTTTGGCATACAATCTCCGTTTGACACGTATGATAGCTCGTTAGAAAGATCTATCCGAGAAATACCACTTTAGGAAGGGAAACATCGGTCCATGGACCCATGTTGCCCCCAGATTTTCCAAAAAATGTCGTTTAGGGCCTCAAAACGGCTCCGAAAGTTCAGGACCCAAAAAACTGCTAAAAATAGTAAATTATGTTACAATTACGGAAACTAAAAAACTGAAAGAAACAGTTGCAGGGGTCCAAATGGGATAGGTGGGTGGCCACCAACATCCACTAGGATCAAAGAGCCAACAAATTTCCATGCATATGTTGTTATTCTATTTGGACTACTTTGGTTGCCTTAATGATATATGTTGTTTAACTTGCATACTTGTGTATCAACTGATTCACATGCAATTATATGAATCTTGTTGTTAATGTGTTGATATGTTGTTAATGTTGTCACTATCCATGTCCACTTCTCTACCAGACATCAGACAAACCTTTCACACGAACCTTGATGTCACAACCGTCACACTCGTCTCGAACTGATCCATGATTGCTATACGTTATCTTACCCTGTGTGATGTGACTGCTGCATCCGAGTGGATTGCTCTACCAGAAGCTGTGCATGTCCTTTTGTGTTGTGTGTTCCTAGCTAAGTTGAGACTGATCGCTTTCAACTTGGAACTCACCATCACCTCCTTCCTCCTTCAAAGTGTTAGAACCTCTCATACACCTTCCTTGACTCACTACATCAGTCACACCCTTGCTACTGACAAAGTTATCCTACTTGCCTCTGTGCGACATTGCAGTCAAGGGCAGTAACTTATGAGCCAATGTTGGGACTCCTACGCCAGATGGTCTGAGGTCTAATTGGGACTTCTTACCAGGGAGATCCCCTTGGCATGTTGGCAGGTCGAGCACCTTCAACACCTCCATGTTGGAATTCTCAAATATGCTAATAAAGGTTGAAGAAAATTCATTAAAACTTGTAATTGTCTCATTTGGATTTGGAATGCAAGGAAGGGAACAAACATATTCAAACCAATCCATCAATTCAATTTGTGAAGGTTTATCTTCAACTTTGAATCTTAAGCAATTTAATCGAAATGTAACAGTAAAATCCATAACAGATTCATTTTCAAACCTTCATAAATTTTAAAATTCATCACATACTTGTTCATAATAATAGCCATCGAATTCATAAAGGAAATTTGTGATAAATTGATCCCAACTGTGATTAGAGGCAACTGGAAGAAATTAACACCATCTTCTGAATTTTCCTTGGAATGCAAGAGTAAAAATGTTGAATAAAATACCTTCATCAATATCATGAAAAGTAGAATTTGCAAAATTTTGAATAAAATGTAAGGCATGATCAAATGTAGAAGCATTATTATTACCATTAAATTTTACCTTTGACAAGTGTCTTGCTATTTCTGGTGGAGCATTAGTAGATGTGTGCCCATGGATACAACTCCAAATGGGAAATTCGAGAGGGGCCATTTTGATTAAATAAAAACTTTAAAAATATAAAAAATCCAAAAGGAAACAAGCTGCCAGGTCCTCCTTCTAGTGCCAAAAATGTTGATGGCCCAAAATGACCATGTCGATATTATAAGGGAGACCACTTGATCAGGAACTTAAAGTAGCTCTTTTTCCATTTGGAATGGTCGTTCCAACTGGTTAAACTAGGTCTATTTACCTTCTCTCTATCTGTATTGGCTTAAAATATGTCTTTTAATTACCAATAGAGAAGAGACATCAGATCTACCCTCTTGCAGAGCTCGTGCAAGAAAGTGATCCTTAAGATGAATTAATGGCTCAATGAGGCCACTCTAAAGTCTGCCCCTGTGTAAGAGGACTTCTAACATGCAATAATTAAAACTAAATGTAATTTTTTTCTAAATAAAAGAAATTAAATCCTAAATCTATCTCAATTGAAAGAAGGATTAGGCCCCCTCTCAACGAAGAGCAAGGTAAAATGGGATTTGAACCAGCTTTGACTTTGGAATAAAAATGAAGTCAATAAGCCAAGGAAATAGTTTCAAGACTTATTACTAGTTCAAGCAAGTATATGTAATTAGCTATCTATTGAATAGTCATAAGATCTTTGGTACAGGTACATCCAAATTCAAATAAAATGAATTCAAACTAAAAAGATATGATTGCATTAAGGAAATGGTTTTCATAAAACAATGATAATTAAAACCAAGATAAACTTGACATGAATTGCTAAATAGTTAGCAAGTATGCCTTGTTTACCTATTCAAATTCATAATTAAATTTAATAGCGATTAGATCCATCATTAAAATATAGTTTTCAATTAATTAAAACAAGCATGTATTAAATGAATTCACAATAGTGCAAAATTTCACAAACACATACTTATCTGGATCAAGAATTGCCTCAAGTTTTATTAATTGAAGGCCACCAATCAACCTCTATCTCTGACAATAGTGTACAAGAATTAAATGTACAACTAAAACTAATTAATTACAATTATTAAATTAATTATATACAGTCTAATTAAAATCACTATATATGATCACAAATAATTAAATTAATAGGAATTATAATTTTGTTTATTTAGAAATTAATTTAAGTTATATATAAAAAATTTATTATATACAATTTTTTATTATTATTAAATTTTAATTTTAATTATTTAAATTTTGCTAATTTATAAAACAATAAAATTAAAATACTTTTAATTAAATTTCAAACCATATTTCTTTAATTCTTACACACTACACCCTTCAAACGTTTCATATTAAATAACCATTTTACCAACCAAACTTTTATAAAATGACCCTCAAATTAATCAATCATTGGAGTCATCGAAGTTAAATGAAGGATACGCATCAAAAGCTCAAAGACTATTTAGGATATCAGAGGAGTGATACAGGAAGTGGAAAATATCGTAAGTTTTTAAAACAACTTCTTATGATATCAAAAGGCCCTAATGTCATACAACATGTCGAGGTTCTGACATATGTTATCGAAGGAGAGACAACCATCATCATCGAAGGTGAGAGAGTAAGTCATATCAGAGGGGAGAGAGTAAGCCATATTAAGCCATATTATAGGTTTTGAGAAATGAATGTTACAATAAAACCAAACTCTGAAGTTTGATGAATGGTGAGGGGTATCGGGGTATCAGAGGTGTTTCAACATTGGAGGTTTTTAAATTGAAGCTATGATAAAATTTGTTTTCGATATTATAAAAATTTCGATATTGCATTATGTGCTAAGGAATGGTTGGAGTGGGGGTATGAGTTGGAGTGGAGCCTACATAGTGTTAGGATATTCTGACACATAGGAATAGTTAAGTATAACTTGGTTTAGTATAGAGTTAGGTAAAGTGTGTTTCTTTACTATGTACATTTGTAACTTACAATCCGACGGTCACGATATGTAGTGATTCGACGGTTCATTCTCTCCTTGGTATTACCGACACTTGATCCGTTGCTTGACACCCGATTGGTCCATGAATTCTATTTAAAGCGCATGGAGGGTCATTTGTAGGTTAACCGTGCATGAGAGGAGCTTATGTAAATTTTCATTCTTTTATTAATAAATTGCCTGTAGTGGCCACGTTGGCATAGGTCGTGGACTGTTTCCCTCTTTGAGGGTTTTAACCATGTCAAAATACTGGTGTATTGATCTGTGATCTGTTTGTGAGCGGTGTCATTTTGGTGTTCTGTCTGAGGAAATTACCCTGTAAATTCTTACATGATGCCAGATGCTAAGTCAGCCTTTTGAGGGAGATCGTGGATTATTTTGGAGTCGTGTGAGGGCAGCCAGGCATGCCTCTGGATTTGTAGAGTCACAACGTCCTTTTGGAGTGTGGATACTGAACTGGTGGACGCATTTGCACAATAGTTTTGGCTGGCGTTCTAAGCCTGGTAAGTGAAATAGTCATATCATTTGATAATGGATGGAAGAAGGCACACTTTTCTTTTTGAAACCATGGTTCAGAAGCAGTGCAACTGGCCGTGCAAACTCGTTGAACAAGGCCAAGGATGTTACGCATCCCAAAGGCTAGAATACGTTGTGCGACATGTTTTCCTACTTCCATATTTCCATGGACTCGGCAAGCACCAAATAATGTTTGCCATATCACAACATTTTGTTTGAATGGCATTCTTTCAATGAAATTCTCTGCGTCCTCAAGGTTCCCAGCACAACCATATCAGGCCTGTGTGGCTGCATGCATAAAGCACACAAATGAAGCATGGTGAGTTGCCTCTGATCCACTAGATGGCATCTCGAATAGCAATGTATAGCGATTAAGGTAACTAGTTCGGGACAATAAGCTTTATAATCTTCCGCTCGCTCACCGACATTTTTCTAAATCTCAAACCCTCGACATCGCGCCCTCTGCAACATCCAAGCTCCTCTTTTAACATGGCCACCTGTCCCCGTCATCATTTACAAGTGGGCATTGATCAAGGTTCAAGTACTCCAAGCTCTTGAAATTTGACAATACTTTCATATCATTAACCTCCTCGCACTCCACCAAGCTTAAGTGCTGAAGGGCAGTTCCGCTGTTCCAAAGATCTGATGGCTGCTTTGCAGCAGTGCCTGGCACTGCCACACACTCATCTGTTTGATTTTCTATAATAGGTTCAACATCTTTAGGATTCATGTCATATACTGATAAAAATAATTTATGCTCTTCAAAATCAGGGCTGGACAAGATTCCTCATGAATAACAACACAGTTTCAAGATCAACTAGATCCATTTCTTTAAGCTTCTTCAAGTTATCAATTGTACTCCGATCAAAGACACTGCCAATGATCTTATAAACTTGTGAAAAATTTGGTTTGACTTTCTCAGGGATTTCAGAACACAGTGGCCACGTAGGAGGAGAACT
Source organism: Pinus taeda (assembly GCA_000404065.3). Taxonomy (NCBI): domain Eukaryota; kingdom Viridiplantae; phylum Streptophyta; class Pinopsida; order Pinales; family Pinaceae; genus Pinus; species Pinus taeda. The sequence continues at coordinate 6,498 of APFE030976291.1, forward strand.
CTTAGTGCTACCACTATTACAACAAACAAAACATCTATTTATGGTATGGTATGATGAACCTAGAAGTGAATATGGCTCCCATCCTCAAGATTTCATTGTTTTGAATGAGGCCGCATAGAAGTTGAGCATACATGCTCTGGTAGGCATCTGGACAGAGGATTGTCGCGTTTGGATTGGTGTAAACATTGTAAGGGTCAATTCGTTGCGCCGTGAGAGAGAAGAGATGTTGGATTCGAAGGGATTAGCAATTCCAGCGCTACTAGTGCAAACATATTGATGTGCTACAATCAACTCTCGGGAGATCAAATCCATTTTTTGTCATGGCTATTTGCCTTATGGGGTAAGGAAAGCATTTCATATTTTTACTTGCCGTGCTGCTTCATGGAGGGTTTCTCTAGCATTAATCGCAACCTTGAGCCACTGAGGTGGAACCATTGTTGTTAATCTTTTGTTTTCCATGAAGAGAATTGGGCCTTCTGTCTAAATAAGAAGTGTTGCGAAGTTAAGTTTCGACCACTTGTATGTGAAAGAGAGGTAAAACAAATATTAAAGTTAACTTTGATGCTAGAGTTTTTGAGGACAATTTGACACCAAGGAGTTCTTAGTCTGTGCTTGAGACTTGAGACGGCTCACTAAAGACATTTTCATGATGATGTACATTGAAGGTTAATAAAAACATCTCTTTTTGTGGTGATCGTGTCCTAGATCCGCCTGAAATTGAATAAGGGGATCATAGGTACACTCTGTGTCGTGAATGTGCTTGCATGATTTGAGTCGAATTTGTAAAACACTCTATTTATTATGCTTAAACAAAACAACTACTTGCACATAAAAAAGTTTACATATACAAGTCATCGATCAAGCTCCTGAAATAAAAGCTCCCATAATCAATTAAGTTCATAAGCACAAAGCGTCACATCATCGACTTAATAAAAATAATATTCTGCAACAACATTTCACAACAGCTAATTCACACCATCAAGTTAAGGATGCTACAAAATCAAGCATTTCAAGCCAAGACAACATCAACATCATCAACACTTTTTGTATCACTTGTAGATAAACATTTTTTAATTGAATTGTACGGGTGCATTCTCAGTTGTAACCAACACCCTAATTTGACTTGTTAAGGTGAATATATTAAGTCAAGTAAGTCTTCAATTGAGTCATCAAGATTGAACTTGTCATTTGTATCTTGGGTGCATTTTCGACAGTTTTTGACACCCTTTCCTTTTTTTACAAATCATCACATTCAGTGAGTACATTCAAGAAAGCACAAAGTGTCAGCAATCAATTAAGTAAGTGCAAGAAAAGCAAGTGAGCGTGTCATTCAAACAATCAAAGCAAGTGAGCATGTCAATCAAACAACCAAGCAAGCAAGCATGTCAAACTCAAGTGCGAAAGTTCAAAGCACAACATCTACAACAAAAGAGCCACTGTGAAGTTGATTGAAGCATTCACAAAGTTAATGAAGCATTCAAGCAAAGCGATTGTCATCAAGCGAGTGTGACATCAAGAGTTCAAACAACCAATTCATAAAACTCTAGAAAGTGTTTAAAGCATCAGCAATTAGCAACAAGAAAAGCGAGCCTTACTTCAAAGTAAGCAAGGCAACATGGCGACATACATTCAATTGTCCCAAATTCTTAACGATTTGATTTTATCATCAGCTGGCAACATGGTGAACATCAGTAAAAGAAATTTTGTTGACATTCAAGTGCATATTCAACATGCACATGAAACGATTGAGTTCCTTTAATTGGAGTCGCAACTGCAGGGAATTGAGTTGCAAGAGAAGCATGCTACTTCCAAGTCTTTGATCAATCCAGAGACAACTGATCATTCGACTTCATTCATCCAACCAGCTTCCAGTGTTGAAGTTGTTCCAGTTCAACTTTCTTCCAAACCCATCATCAAGCCATGGGAAGAAATTCAAAGTAATTGAAATCGACGCGGCTTGGGATATGTCAAGATAACGACAACTTACATATCCCTGATTATTCAAAGCCCATTCAATTCATCAGTGCCAGATCACTTGAACAAATCACCTCAACAAGTTCTCAGCAAATTGCAGACCAATGCTAATGCACATAAACTGAAGTTGTAGACAAACATGAACGCACACAAACTCAAGTTGCAAACAAACCGAAATGTTCTCATTTTCAAAGAACCAGTCATCTGGAAAATCAATGTTTTGATCTCCATCCTTGTAGCCATTATGGAAAGTCAAATCATACATTAGAGAAATGTTGCAACCAACGACAATCAGCCAGATTGAAGATAAATTATTCATGGATTGATCCCTGGGAATGGTCATCCATAGCTAGAAGATTGTCCACATTTTACAATCAGATTCACTCACACATATTGCAGCCATCATTCAAATGAAGATGGTACTCTTGTGTAGTTGAGCGGGGGAGTACACCAGTGAAATACTCCTCCACCTACGAGGGGGGAGTTCAGATATATTTTGGAGAAGATTGCCTCTCCATTCAGCTGAAAAAGGGGGGAAATGTCAATGAAATTGACAAGTGGTTGTCACACTGAAAGTCTCGACAACATCAGTGAAGCAGCCAGTGGGCGATCTTCATAAGCAAATACGCCAGTGGGCGTTCATCAAATTGTGTTAGTGGACACCAGATGTCGTTTTCAAGCAAAGGATAGTTGGATCCTTTTGTGGCTTGGCACATGATGGAGCTGTCAAGTGACATTCATAGATGAATCAGTCATGCAACTGACTCATGGTCTCTTCATATTTTAGTTTCTTCAACATCTAGCTTTGACGGTTTTTCAGGGAAATGTTTTTTTTAGGATCAACTTGAGAACTTGGAAGATGGTTCCTTGTTCGTTTTGGATTTATCATTGAGGGGGCGAATGTTAGCCTCACTCTCTTAAAAATCAATAATAAATTCAATTATTAAATTAAATAAATAAAATCATGAGAATTCCTCAAACTAAGGAGTCTAGTTTGGATGAAAAATTCTCTCCAACTAGCTCTCCTAAATTAGTGTGTAAGTTGAGAAATTGTCTCAACCAAGTGAGTCTAAGATAGATGCACTATCTTAAGACCACTTACTCATGTATTTAAATGTATTATTAAAATTTTTTGAATAATGTGAATTACTGAGCATGAGAGACCAACATGATGGCTCTCTGCCTTTTCTGCCAGTTAATTTTTGTATGTTAATTTGTTGTGCATATGGTTATATGGCTTTGTGATTCTTTTCATAATATTATTATTATTTGTAACTATCTATATATATATATATATATATAATATATATATATATATATATATATATATATAAACTTTAAATTTTTATTAATATAATTTTGAAATTTAAATATATAAAATATGTAAACAAAATGAATAATTTAATAATTCAATTTATATATTTTAAATTAGGAATTTTTTATAATATTTAAAGATAAACACTATATGTATTGATATCTATTTTGTTTAGCAGTTATTTATTTATATGGTTATGTTAATTTGTGTATTAACATTATTATATGTAAATAAATATATCTACATAAAATAACTAAATAATCAAATATTACATATTTTTTAATTTTAAATCTTTAACATGTTTTCTTACACTAAAAAAATTGTTAACTATTCAAAAGTAATATTAACTCATACACAAAAATCAAAAGCATTATTTCAACTATAGTTACTTTTTTATTGATACAGATTATTAAATTATTAAACTTCATTTAAATATTAACAAAAGAAATATATTTTTCTAAACAACTAATCTTAATTTTATATATAAAAATTCATATACAAAACTTACATTTACCAAAACACCTAACCTTAATATTATATAGAAATTTCCCTAATGTAAAAAGCATGAGTACGGATGAAAAACAAAAGCAATAATTCGTCGATAGGCATATATATGTGAACTTTCGGTGCAAGAAGGTAGGTTGATGGTGGAAGAAGGTAGATTGACTTTTGTTGGTTACTGGTATCCATGGACTAAATTGATGGAGAGTCGCATATTCTTCAGTTTTTAATCGACCATTGCGAAAAGGAAAAAGCAAAGGACTAAATGCAGAGGAAACGCGCAGCAAGATTGAGTTTACAAATGTTACCCGCAGTGTTAAAAGATTGTGAAAGTTAATTGACTTGACAAGATTGAGTTTATAAGTGTTGCTCGCAGTGTGATAACATTGTAAAAGTTAGTTGATCATTTTTTCATAAAATTTAGTTAGCTTTATAAAGAATAAGGGAAAAGCAAAGGAGGAAACACGTTGTAACAACTAAACTCTAACTCACGGAATATATATATGATAAAAAAAAAAATTAATGTGCTTCTACCCATCTTAGACCTTGGTCATAGACTTATCATATAGTACAACGTTCTTGATTACATTTATTATTATTTCCGTAGATTAGACAACTCAGAGGTTTATAATGTGTGAAATACTATACACAGATTACAAAGAGGGTGTATAGATTGGTTTTTAATGCAAATTGTACGCAAGGTGATCCCTCTGTCCTTGCCCAGACCTTGATTTGCTGGCTCTTGTACCCAAAGACACATGACATAGAGCTGTTTCAGGAGACTGTATGCATCGTCCAATTGGTTCGATTTGCTAGAGCCACCTGTTTGGCTTTGCATTCATTAATCTAGCTCCCGCGATCTGACGACAGAGGAGGCTTAGGGTTCAATCCCCTAACTAACTCTTCACGCTCGACAACTGTTTGTCTCATTGTTACTGCTTCTCTTGGTGTTCTTGCTGCTCTGCGAGGGTTTATACTACTAAGGGTTTCATTCCCTCTTCTGAATTTTCTGAGGGTTGCGATGGCAGTAGCATATGTTCCTACAGAGTCAAGTAATCGGGTTTCGGTCTGGTACAACGTGTAATGCTTCACCTTCGTTGCACAAGGATGACTCATGGAACCTCAAACGCTGCAGGAGATAACCAGTTCTAAGATTTATCTACGGAACGTGAGGTTCAATGCATTTTCTGTTTCATAGCTTTGAAGAGTTTTATTTCTTGTTTAAGGTTTGCTAATTTACACTTTTCTTATGGCTGTTCGATGGATGGCATATAAGAGGGATACACCACGCAGAAACCTTCAGCTCTCAGGTAAGATCTCCCTGGTTGGTTTTATTCTTTGGCTTCTACAGTACTCTTTTTGAGGTTTTACTGACTTAATGTCTTGGGTATTTATGCCAAGCATTTACACAATGCTTCTCGGTTGTTTATTTGATAATGACCACCACCCTCAAGAGCTTAAGCACTTACGATGACGCTATTGACTCTTCCAGGTTGGAATCTTTACTTTTGGGCATATGAAAAACAACTGCTCATATGGCCATGAACAGAGATTGAGTCTCTTATCGAGCTTTTAGCTGAAAATTGGCTCGAGTTTATTTCTCTGTTTTGGATTTGTAAATGATTAGTTAATGTGTAGATGATTATTAGAATACTGTGTAAGGCACTTTTGAGGTTTTTGGGAGAACTCTCGTCCTGAAGTCGACTGAGGGTTTTTAGGGTTTTTTCTTCCTACAAAAAGGTCATGAATCTGCTATGCTATCTTCTTAAGTGATCCTGTTCATGTCGACTGATACTAAATGCTGAATGTTTAACTTATTGTATTTAGAACCTACTTAACTTATTCCGCCCATTATACATTTTGGAATGGCAATTAAATTATCTTCTTTTTTGTTTGTTTGTTTGCATTCTGGACCGAGAATGCCCTTCGTTTACTTATTCAAGCATTTGTTGTTGTTCGATTGACAATTTCTGGATGAATCCAACCAAGAATAGTTTAATGTGAATATACTACTTAGAGCAATCACTTTGCTATGTTTTCATGGTTATTGTAGTTTGAAGTCTATAAAGGGTGCACAGATTATTCTACAAACTCTCTAATAAAATTGCATTTTGCTTGCCTTACTTTTGTACTGTAATAGTTCGCCCTTTATATTTAGGAATAGGTGACTGATAATGATTGAATGTGCATATTCTTCCATCTTCGCTTTGTTATTTGGTAATTCCACAGTTGCTATAATGAGAAAGAGTACTTTTATTTCCTGTAATCATGCATTTATCAAGACATCGATTTCTTGAATATATTATGCTATTTAAGAAGTTATTCTAATGTCAGTTCATGAATAACAAGTTCTACTCTGTCATTAAGTTTGAACTTCACAGTCTAGTATTAATCTAGAAAGAAACTACCTATAAAACTTATTTGTTCAGCCTGCAATTTCCCAATATTTCTATAATGTCTCTCCTCCCAGCCACGAGTCTGGCAATGACGTCTAAACTCTCCCCCAATCACTTTCATTGGTTTACAGTTAATCTTTCCAGCTACAGTCAAGTACCTTGGGTTGTTGGAGTCCTGTCCGGCCTCAAGTCTTGTACTTATTTGGACTATTCCTGAGAATTCTCCCACTGGTTTGTTTCACACAACTCTAGGATCATCCCCCTGGATTCTATTTTCCTAATCTAAATCTCCCTATAGGGAAGATGGGTAACTGTTTTCCATAAATATTTCTTTTAAATAATGTAACAGTTTGTATTTCTGTTAAAGTATCATTACCAACAATTTAGGTGACCATAAAAATATGTTTCTTGGCCTTCCAGCCTCAATCACTTAATGTTTAACACCATACTATACTAAAACTTTAAAGAAACAAATAGTAAATATACACTTAATAACCTCAGTAATTTTATGCATTTTGGGGGTGTTACATCCACACCCCCCCCCCCCATAAGAGGAACATTGTCCATGGTGTTCTTTCCACATTTAGAAAACAATGCCAGATAAGCTTTCCGCATAAATTCCTCTTCCTCCCGGGTAGCCTCTTCTGGGACAAAGTGCTTCCATTGCACTTTAACCTGTATGATGGCTCGCTTCCATAAGGTGGTTTCTCTCTGATCGAGAATACAAAGAGGTTCTGCCAGGAACTCTCCTTCCGGTTCGACCTGAATATTTTCCCAATTAATTATGTGCTGAGGATTATACACATATTTTTTTAGTAAAGACACGTGGAACACATTGTGGACATGAATGTGGTTTGGTAGCACAAGCTTATAGGCCACCAGCCCAATTCGTTCCAAGACTTGGAAGGGTCCATAGTATTGGGGTGCTAACTTAGCACATCCTCACCACTGTAAGGAAATTTTCTGGGGCTTTACTCTTAAATATAAGTGGTCTCCCAGTTAAAATTCTTTATATGTCCTCTTTTTGTTTGCATACACTTTCTGTCTATCTGGGCCGCCCTTAGATTTTGTCAAACCTTTTTGATAGTCTCCTCCATTTCTGCTAGCATGTCAGGACCTAATGAAAGCTTATTAACTGGATTATTCCAGTCTATGCATACACTGCACTTTCTTCCATACAACACCTTAAATGGACTCATGCCCAATGATTCATGATGTCTATTGTTATATGCAAATTCCACTATGTGGAGATAATCTTCCCGCTTCTGTGGCTGTTGCATCACAAACATGCATATCATGTCTTCCAGCACTTGATTTACCTGTTCAGTATGTCCATCTGTTTGGGGGTGGTAAGCGTTACTGAATTGAATTTGAGTGCCCAATCCTGAAAAGAGGATTTTCCAGAATGTGGATGTAAATTTTACATCCCTATCGAAAATTACTACCTTGGGTATCTCGTGTAGATGAAAATCTTCCTTCATGAATATGTTTGCGATTTCCACAGTCTTATAAGTGGACTTCATTGGTATGAAGTGAGCAGTTTTACTTAATTTGTCTACTATCACCATAATTGAGCTATGCTGCTTTCTAGTGCGAGGTAGACTGATGATGAAGTCCAGTGATATTGTCTCCCATTTCCATTCCGGAATGGGTAATGGTTGCAACAAACCTATGGGGTGCTAGTGTTCTGCCTTCACTAGTTGAGATTCCAAACATTTGGACAAGTATTTTGTAACATCCTTTCTTAATCCTGGCAAAAGATACCCTTTTTGATGGCAGAACAGTTTCTGATAACCTGGGTGGCTAGCACATGGTTTCTGATGAAATTCATCCAAAATCAATTGTTTAACAGAGTTTTGGTTAGGAACATAAATTATGTCTTTGAAAATGAGGACGTTGTCGGAATTTATATTGAAATCTGACTGTTCCCCTTTTAATAAAGCTTCCTTTGTCTGTTGCCAAAGAAAAGTGTATTCTGGATCGTTAACAAATGCTTCCTTTATGATCTCAGGAATGCTCGAGTGTACTTCATTGATTTGGACCTCATAAATACAATGTACTTTTCTGCTTAAAGCATCAGCTACTCGATTTTCCTTTCCTTTAAGATATTTCATGTCAAAATTGAATTCACTTAAAAATGCGGTCCATCTGGCTTGTCGCGCATTTAAGCTAGACTGTTTGAAGAAATTCGTAAGGCTGCTATGATCTATTAATAGCAAAAATTTCTTCCCCAACAAGTAGTGTCGCCACATTTTAAGTGCATGCACTATTTCTATTAGTTCAAGGTTGTAAACGGAATATCGCTGCTCATATTCTTTTAACTTCCGTGATTCATAAGCAATCACCTTTCCTTCCTGGGTCAGCACTCTACCCACGCCTTCTTTATTAGCATATGTGCAAACTACGATTGACTTTTCTGGATCCGCTACCTTTAACACAGGTGCAGTGGTAAGCAGGTGCTTTAATCTTTCAAAACCTTGCCGACATTCAACTTTCCATTGGAAAGCATGCCCCTTTTTCTGTAAGGAGGTCATTGGAAAGGTGATTTTTGAAAATTCCATAATAAATCTACGGTAATATCTAGCCAAACCCAAAAATGATATGATATCCACAACATTCTTTGGATCGATCCATTCCATGATTGTTTTGATCTTCTCCGGGTCTACTGTTATTCCATCCGCTGATATAACATGGCCCAAGTACTAAATTTGTTCTTTGAAAAAATCACACTTACTGAATTTAACATATAACTGATTTTCTCATAGCGTTTGCAATACTATTCTCAGATGTTCTTTATGCTCCTCCTGATTCTTAGAATATATTAGAATGTCATCAATGAAAATCAACACAAATTTATCAAGGTAGGATTGGAAAATACCATGCATCATACTCATAAATGTGGCTAGGGCATTTGTGAGGCCAAATGGCAGCACCACAAACTTGTAATGACCATAATGAGTACGGAACATCGTCTTGCAAATGTCCTCCTCTTTTATTCTTATTTGATGGTAGCCAGATCTTAAATCGATTTTCAAGAATATCTTAGCTCCTTGCACCTGATCAAATAGATCATCAATACATGGTAAAGGATATTTATTCTTAATGGTTATTTTATCTAATTGACGATAATATATGCATAATCTCAGGGTCCAATCCTTTTTTTGCACAAATAATACGGGAGCTCCCCAAGGGGATACAGTGGGGCGGATATACTTCTTGTCTAGAAGCTCCTGCAGTTGCATCTTGAGTTTTGTTAACTCAGGTAGGCTCATGCGATAAGGGGCTCTAGATATAGGGGCTGCACCAGGAATTAGCTCGATGGTGAAGTCAATGTCCCGCTTTGGTGGTAAGCCTAGAATGGATTCTAGAAATACATCAACAAATTTCTGAATGACAAGAATTTTTTCCAAATAGATCATTTTATTCTTGGTGTTTGTAAACCCCACCTGGATAACATATATTTGGCAGCCTTTCTGATACATTTTCCTAACTGGTTAGTAGTAATAGGACGTGATTTGGTATTGGTTTAATTCCTTGGGGTTCCTTCCTTTGACCCGATTCAACAATAAAACTGACAATTTTCTATTTGCAATCCGCAAGGGACCAACACTTTTCCAACCAATTCATTCCGATTAGGATGTCATAAGAACCCAAAGGAATTATATTACGATCAACATAAATAGGCTGCCTTGAAATCATTATGGGACAACATTTTGTTTTTGCGATTACCCTTCTTTTTGTCCTAGTGGCTAATTGAAATAGCCATGGATTTGAAAACTTACTACTCTGCAGTTGACAGTTTTCTACCACCTTAGGACTAACATAACTTAAGCTAGCACCTGGGTCAAATAAAATAGAGATAGGTTGCTTAACAATCATACCTTCACATTTGATCATGGTGGGCTGAAATTTTGCCTGATGATCATCCACAACAGCATTAATTTTGGGCATACTCCTTGCCACCTCCCCAAATGTGGATGCTTCTTGCATATTTGATAGTTGTTTTGTCCTTCCCTTATGCAGAAAATTTTTGTAATAGTGGGGTTCTCCAAAACCCCATCATTGCAGTGATGGTTTTGATTGCTAGTCATTAACATATTTAGTAATTCCTTATGACTGTCAATTTTCAGAATATGCAGTTCTGGGTGGATTCCTGGCTAGAAATTTGCTGAGAGGTTTTTGCTGTATATTTATGTTATTAGCAAATTTTGAATGTCTGTTTGGAATCAAGCTTCTACCCTTCTGATTCAACCCTCCTTTTGCTCCTTCGTTCTTCTATTTCATTTGCTGGTAGCAGATGCGGGCTTTCTGCGCAACATCATCCATTGTCTTGGGGTAGTCAAACTCTAGCTTTTCCTTCACAAATTTGGGTAAGCTACTGATGAAGCGTTGAATTTTAGCCTTTTCCTCTTGCATGTAAGGCACATAACGCAGCAAGGAGGTGCATCGTGTCACATATTCATCCATAGTTAAGGTTCCCAATCTTAACTCGTGAAACTCTTTTGCCTTTTCGTCGTAATAAAATTCAATAAAATACTTGTCTCTGAAATGCTTTTGGAATTCTTGCTATGTAACCTACCCTTCATCGATTTTCCTCATTGTTTTGACTTCTTCCCACCATAGGGTGGCCTTACCCCTTAACTGATAAACTGCCAATCATGCCTTTAGTTTATCTATGTATTTGTAAATCTGAAAATATTTTCCATATCAATTAGCCAAGCTTCTGCTAACTCTTTCGATTCCCCTTCAAACAGTGATGGCTTAATCTTTTTAAATTCACCTTGAAATTCATTTTTCTACTTTTAGTTTTGTGTTGGTAGGAGACATTGTCTAAGCGTCCTTCTTCGTCTTCCCCATGTCTTTCTGCTGACTCAACATTTTATTCTCCATGCTAAACCATTGGGGTCTTCTCCCTGTCCTTAGTACTGGGGTATTGATGTCGTTGATTCTATCGATTGGATAGACTTCTAAGGATTTTCTCCTGTTCTAAGTGCAGTCTTTCATTGTTTGTTATTAGCTTTGTCATTTCAACACAAAACTGCTGAACAGTTTCGAGTAACACCGCATTAGCTTGACGAGATTCCTCGCCCAGTTGTATCCAAATATCAGGATTAGAATTCACATATGCTGTTTCGGGCGGATCGCGTGGTCCTACGTTCCCCTGCATTTTGGCCCTTTTCTTTATTGATGCAATCTCTGTGTTCACACATACCTTTATTTAGTTAAAACCACAATTTTTTTTTTTTTTTGTAAAAGCTAATACATAACTATTCCAAGAGAGTCTCAGTATACGAACCTGAGCTCTGATACCACTTGTAACAACTATACTCTAACTCACGAAATATATATATGATAAAAAAAAAAAAAAAAAAAATTAGTGTATCTCTACCCATCTCAGACCTTGGTCACATACTTATCATATAATACAATGTTATTGATTACATTTATTATTATTTCCGTAGATTGGACAACCCAGAGGTTTATAACGTGTGAAATACTATACAATGATTACAAAGAGGGTGTATAGATTGGTTTTTAATGCAAATGGTATGCGAAGCGATCCCTCCATCCTTGCCCAAACCTTGATTTGTTGGCTCTTGTACCTGGAGAGACACGACATAAAGCTGTTTCAGGAGGCTATAAACGTTGGCCAACTGGTTCGAGTTGCTAGAGCCACCTGTTTGGCTTTGTATCCATTGATCTGAATCCCGTGTTCTGATGGTAGAGCAGGCTCAGGGTTCAATCCCCTAACTAACGCTTCACGCTCGACAACTGTTTGTCTCATTGTTGTTGCTTCTCTTGGTGTTCTTACTGCTTTGCGAGGGTTTGTACTGCTAAGGGTTTCATTCCGTCTTCTAAATTTTCTGAGGGTTACGATGGCAATGGCTTATGTTCCTACCATGTTAGGTAATCCTAATGGGTTGGCGGTTTATCGTTTTATTTACCTGCACCGTAAGAACGTTGTAGAAAGGGATTTCGGTCTAGTACATCGTTTAACACTTTTCCTTCATTGCACAGGGATGACTCATGGGACCTCAAACGATGTAGGAGATAACCGGTTCCAAGATTTATCTGTGGAAGGTGAGGTTTGATGCATTTTCTGTTTCATAGCCTTGAAGAGTTTTATTTCTCATTTAAGGTTTGCTGATTTACACTTTCCTTATGGCTATTCGATGGATGGTATATAGGAGGGCTGCACCATGTGGAAACCTTTAGTTTTCAGGTAAGAGCTCCCTGGTTAGTTTTATTGTTTGGCTTCTACAATACTCTTTTTGAGGTTTTACTGACTTAATGTCTTGGGTATTTATGCCGGGTATTTACACTACGCTTGTTGGTTGTTTATTTGATAATGACCACCATCCTCAAGAGCTTAAGCGCTTACGGCGATGCTATTGACTCTTCTAGGTTGGAATCTTTACTTTTGGGCGTGAATTTAAGTTATTAAAAATAACTGCTCAAATGGCCGTGAACAAAGACTGAGTCTCTTACCGAGCTTTTAGCTGAAAATTGGCTCGAGTTTATTTCTCTGTTTTGCATTTGTAAATGATTAGTTAATATGTAGATGATTATTGGAATACTGTGTAAGGCACTTTTGAGGTTTTTGGGAGAACTCTTGTCCTGAAGTCGATAGAGGGTTTTTTTAGGGGTTTTTCTTCCTACAGAAAGGTCATGAATCTGCTATGCGGTCTTCTTAAGTGATCCTGTTCATGTCGACCGAAGATGAACGCTGAATGTTTAACTTATTGTATTTAGAACCTACTTAACTTATTCCACTTGTTATACATTTTGGAAAGGCAATGAAATTATCTTCTTCTTTTTTTGTTTGCTTGCATTCTGGGTTGAGAATGCCCTTCGTTTACTTATTCAAGCATTCACTGTTGTTCGATTGACAATTTTCGAATGAATCCGATAAAGAATTAGTTTAATGTGAATATACTATTTAGAGCAATCGCTTTGTTATTTTTTCATGGCTGCTGTAGTTTGATTCATTGTATCTTGAACCTTCATACGAATAATACATGAATGCTATCTTTACATTCTTACTAAAGTCTATAAAGGGTGTAGTTTGATTCATTGTATCTTGAACCTTCATACCAATAATAAATGAATGCTATCTTTACATTCTTACTAAAGTCTATAAAGGGTGCACAGATTATTCTACAGACTCTCTAATAAAATTGCATTGTGCTTGTCTTACTTCTGTACCATAATAGTTCGCCCTTGATATTAAGGAATATGTGATTGATAATGATTGAATGGGCATATTCTTCCATCTTTGCTATGTTATTTGGTAATTCCACAGTTGCTATAATAAACTGTCTAAGATTTTCATATATGAGAAAGAGTACTTTTATTTCCTGTAATCATGCATTTATCAAGATATTAATTTCATGAATATATTATGCTATTTAAGAAGTTATTCTAATGTCAGTTTAGGAATAACAAGTTCTACTTTGTCATTAAGTTTGAACTTCACAGTCTAGTACTAATCTAGAAAGAAATTGCCTATAACACTTCTATGTTCAACATGCAATTTCCCAATAGTTCTAGAATGTCTCTCCTCCCAGCCACGAGTCTATAAATGATGTCTAGACTCTCCCCTGAGCACTTACATTGGTTCACAGTTAATATTTCCAGCTACAGTCAAGTACCTTAGGATGTTGGATTCATGTCCGGCCTCAAGTCTTGTAATTCTTTTGACTATTCCTGAGAATTCTCCCACTAGTTTGTTTCACCCAGCTCTAGGATCATCCCCTTGGATTCTCTTTTCCTCATCTAAATCTCCCTACAAGGCAGATGGGTAACTGTTTTCCATAACTGTTTCTTTTAAATAATGTAACAGTTTATATGTTTGTTAAAGTATCATTACCTACAATTTAGGTAACTATAAAATTAAGTTTCTTGGCCTTCCAGCCTCAATCACTTAATATTTAACACCTTACTATAATAAAACTTTAAAGTAACAAATAGTAAATATCCACTTAGTAACCTCAATAATTTTATGCATCTTGGGGGTGTGGCACACGTACTAATATTGAGTTTAGAAGTGTTGTCCACCGTGTTAAAACGTTGTAAATTTTTTAGTAAAACTTAGTTAAGTTTATAAATAATAAGTCCATTAGAATAAACACTTTAATCTATTTTGAACAACAGACTATAAATTTCATTACAATTCACCATGGTCAGAATATCACATAAATTTGAGGTTGAAAATGAAATGTTAATTTACAATAAATAAAAAATATGATTAAGAATAAAAGAACTTATTCATTTTTAGATATTTTAATTTGTTAACCGCATCGAAAAGGTATTTATAAATTCATAAACATGATTATACTCGGTAAATAAAATAGTTTTATAAATTTATGTAATTGCAACATCAGGTTAATGAAAGATACACATAAATGCATAAAATTGAATGCAATTACAATATATTCATGATGAAAGTTAGTAAAGGTTATTCCTCATGAAACTTACTAAAGGTTATTCTTCATGAAAGCTAGTAAAGGTTATTCGTGATAAAAGTTGGCAAAGGTAGACTAAAACAATGTGAATAAAGCATAAAATTTAAATCAATTAAAAAACAAGGTTAATGAAAGATATGCAAAAATGCATAGAATTGAATGTAATTACAAAATCATACATTCCTAATAAGAGTTTGTAAAGGTTATTCCTGATGAAAGTTACTGAAAGTTAATCTTGACGAAAGTTACTAAACTTGAAAAAATGATTGTCTACGCTCGATTAAGATAACTAATTCTACCATTCGTTACTGATTATTGTTAGTGGAAGCGGATACTTCTACTTACTCATTATTGTTTTTGGAAATGGATGCTAAAACTGGTGGAATGGGGGTGGATTCTAAAACGATTGCTATGATGGTGGATGCTATGACTACTTGGATACTTGCCGAATTTCATATTTTATGTAAGCTTCTCTTCTTCTGTTCATGTTTCTTGGAGTTTGTTGTTGCAATAAAATTGCATGGTTGGTGTGTTCTTCCTAACGTTCACGTCGCAGAAGAATAATCAAGTTGTAGAGGAATACTGAACTTGTCATCTCTATTCAAATGAGAAACTAGTAAGTCAGCTTAAAGTATGAATTGCCACGTAATTGCTATGTAAAGTTTTAATTAAACATAGAATGCTAGGTTGTGAACTATAGAAGCTGAGATGTATGAAGAGTTGAATACTTGAAATTGTTAGAACAATTCTTGTTTTTCGTTATGTCGGGTTGGGAAGTAAGTTAGTGAGGAAGAGGAAGATTTCATAACGAGACTGTACGTGAATTGCAGTTAATTCCATGAGGCCAAGTTCGAGAAATTTTCCACGAATAGTTTGAGTTCAATTGCCGAGAGCTAGCTGTGCAGCATGGGTAGAGAGCAACCTCACACACGTAAGGTCGCTACTCTATCAGGTAATTAAGTTTATTGAAATATTTTAAATAAGCTCACCAGATAAAAGATGACCAAAGAGAGTCATATGTGTAATATATGCATTTATTTTAAGAAATTGTTGCACCCATACCATCCCTAACATTCTAGACTATCGAATCGTGGATAGATCCAAGGTGTTGTATGTTGGTCCCAGATGCACAACTAAATCAAATAAACACACAGCAGAATAAATCTAGCACATAAAACACAGGAATTAACGTGGTTCACCCAACCAATCTGGGCTACGTCCACACAACATAGGCATCAGGAATTTATTAATCAAACAGGAGATTACATAGTGAAAACCTCACAAAAAACTCTCACACTCTTAGCCAACATCCGAATGATTGCCTGTTATATAGCATAGAGAATCTAACAGCCTCATTAACTCCCTCACATCAAATATAGGAGGCATTAATCATCTCCCAACAACCTGGAGCTAATCTAGGAACTAAAATTTCTATTGTTGTCACCTACAGAGATTTCTGCCTATTTCACTTCAAACAAAAAATCTCAACAATCTCCACCTTGACAACAATTAGCCTGATGCCCTGTTATTATTATTTTATCTTTTCTGCAAGCCAAGAGAAGCCAAACACCAGCGTAGCTTCTGTAACAAAATTGGTTTCGTGAACATGTCTGCACAATTCTCCTTTGTATGCACCTTTTCAAGAGAGACTCCCCTTTCAGTGATAACCTGTCTTACAAATGGTACTTGATCGGTATATGCTTTGATTTAATATGATAGGCCGGATTCTTAGCCAAATGTATTGCACTTTGACTGTCACAAAATAACTTGATGCTGTCCTACAACCTACCAAATTCACCAAACAAACCTTTTAACCAAATCGCTTCTTTGCAAGCATGAGAAGCAGCAATGTATTCTGCTTTAGCAACAATGTTCTGTACCTTTGACATCCAGCTGATAGCTCCACCTGCAAGAGTAAAGACGTACCCTGAAGTTGACCTTCTCTTATCCAAATCACCTGCAAAATCGAAATCAACATATCCGCAAACAAATTCACTACTCTTATTGTAAGAAATACAATAACTACTTGTGCCTCTCAAATACCGAAGCACCCATTTCACTGCTGACCAGTGTTATTTACCCGGATTTGCCATGTACCTGCTGACAACCCCAACTGCATGTGAAATATCTGGTCGAGTACAAACCATCGCATACATTAAACATCCTACTACATTGGCATATGGAATTCGAGACATATAATCCTTTTCTTCATCTGTATTAGGATATAAACTCGAAGAAAGCTTAAAATGGGAAGCTAAAGGGACTGACACAGGCTTCACATTATTCATACCAAATCTCAAAAGTATTTTTCAATATAGTTTTGTTGTGATAGCCATAGCTTACCATTGCTTCTGTCTCTGAAAATCTCCATGCCCAAAATCTGTCTTGCTGCTCCTAGATCTTTCATATCAAATGTCCTTGCCATCTGAGCCTTCAACCTGTTGATTTCTTCTATGCTTTTGCTTGCTAAAAGCATATCGTCAACATACAATACCAAGATAATGAATATGCCATTATTTAACTGTTTAAAATAAACAAAATGATCATATTCACTTCTAACATATTTCTGACTCAACATGAAAGAATCAAACTTCTTATACCACTGGCGAGGCGACTGCTTCAGGCCATATAATGACTTCTTGAGCCTGCAGACAAATTTCTCATTGCGATGCTGAACAAACCCTTCCGGTTGTTCCATATATATTTCCTCATCTAAATCACCATGTAGAAATGCAGTGTTAACATCTAACTGCTGCAACTCCAAATCAAACAAAGCCACTAATGCTAACACAATTCTAATTGAAACAATTTTAACCACTGGCAAAAAAATCTCATGAAAGTCAATACCAGCTTTTTGAGAAAACCCTTTTGCAACTAGTCGCGCTTTGTACCTGTCTTCCATATCATTCACACCTCGTTTCAGCTTGAAGACCCATTTACACCCAACAGTTTTCCTGCCTTTCGGAAGCTCCACCAGATCCCATGTGCCATTTTTATTCAAGGCCATCATTTCGTCTTTCATGGCTGCTTTCCACTTGTCACTTTTCGAACCTTCTATTGCTTCCTGATAGCACAGAGGTTC
>APFE030976295.1:0-10514 GCA_000404065.3 Pinus taeda
CTAATGACATCTAGTAAGAAAATAATAAATTCATCTACTTTGGTGTAATGGCCATTGTCTTAGTTGTTAACAACTCTAAGCTAACCAAAAGTATATATTTATTTAAGGAACTAATCTCATGTTTTCCATGGAACTGGCTCAATATACATGACAACAACCCATGGAACAAATATCTCTACATCTCTCATTATTGTAGTATATGTTCACCCTCTTAAGATTAAGATTAGAGGTTTCCTATTTTCTCCTAAACTGATCAATCCCTTGATTGACACACCACCTCATAGAATTAAAAACGAATATGGTTCAAACAATGACCCTATTAGATGTCCAAAATCTTCCTCATTTTCTCTAGTCATTCCCTAGTGAAAAAAGAGCATTATCACGACTTGATGAATAAATAGACTTAGCAATGTTGCTAGGTATTGACTCACAATTGAAAAATTACTCAATTAAATAGCTTCGAGTCTAGATGAGTTGGATGAATGATTTGAAATATATTTATGCTAGCATTTATGATCATCACAATGAGTGAATATATCGAAAATTATGAAAGGAATAATGGAAACAATGGAAAGCACATGCAAGGTAGTAGGTGGTTGCAAATATATGTGTTTTTCTAAAATTGGTGGTATAAGCATTACGAATATTAAATAGTATTATAGGGTATTGGTGGAAAATAAGTAATAAAAAGAAACCTATTAGTAGTGTATGCCTTAGGAATAACTATTTAAATTTATGGATATTTTAATAATATTATTCATAGTAATTAGAAAGGATTCACATCTATTAGAATACTGCTTTATAATATGTGAGATGAGTGTTTATATAGGGGAACCTATGATGATAAATGTCACATTTCATTTACCTTTAATGGTTTAAATGTTTTTTTCATGATATTTTCATAGATTTTGTGTTGCTAAAATGGCTTTTACAATAGGTGTTACATAAGAAGATATTTTCTATAGTGGTTAAAGAGATGGCCTCTTATGGTTCAAGTTATTCAACACTTTTTGAATACATGCGATAGGATCAAGAAATATTTTTTCTTGGAAGGTATTAAAATATGGGTACAAATTCATGGTGGAATTTGTGGTATGCCAATAAATTAAGGCAAATAAAATCAAGATTCTAGTGTTACTAAAGCCATTATCCATAACAATCTAGTGTTGGGAAGCATGTTCAATGGATTTTATTACAGGACTTGATGGGTACTGGGAATCTATCAACCAAGGGATTCTACCCATTGTGAAGTTCCAATTAGACCTCACAACATTTGGAATAGGAGCCCCATTAAGAGTATTAACCCCATTGCAATAGTTTCTTATAGATTTTCCTTGGCTTTAACTGTCAGCAAGACAGATAAGCTTATATGTGCCTTTGCAAAAACAAAGTCACTCTGTATGGTGAATGCTCAGTTGCAGATGTATCCAAGTTCTTCTACTGTGGTGGGGAGGAAAGGTAATTCTCCAAGAGAGGTAATAGTACCACCCTAGTATAGGAACACACAAGTGAAAGATAATCACCTAAAATCAAGAAAAATAGTACACATAGATGTGATGATTGTTACAACCATTACAACGCATCTTCAATTAGATAAGCACTAAAATAACTGAAATAGTTCAACTAGGTTAGTATAGGTGAAAGAAAACATGAATCATAAATATTCACAGAACAATCTTACAAATATTCACAATCCATTCATGAAAATGTGTCGACCATGAGGCTTCAAGCATTAAGTAAAAGTCCCAATATAAATGAATACAATAAACATCACTAGCTCTAATAGTAAAGCATTGGAGCCACAACTTGATCCCCAAAAGTACTAACTTTATCTCTTTGATTAGTTATCTGAAAAGCTAGGCTAAAAAGTCTTTTTTTGTACTATGAAGGTGTATATATAACAAATGGAATGATCCTTCACCTCCCTTATGACTCTTAAGCCACCCTCATGACTGTTCAACTTCTGTATGAACTTTTGACGTCCAACATGACTTTTTACATTACATGAATGACCGTTGGACTTCCACTTTCATATGGATTATGTGGTAGCATTATCTGGATTCTCTATTGTTCGTCCTCTCGCCTTTCGTCAAGTATGGGTTTATTTTTCCATTTCGTGAGTTTGTTTTTAATTCTCGCTGCTCTCACGGCTGCTGTGGACGTGCGTCAAATGAGTATTGATGAATACATTAATTTCGTTAATCCTCCAGCAGTGCACAAAAATAAGGTCGTATCAAATCTGATTAATAAAATAATAATAATAATATATTCTGTGATAACATCACCCGGGTATAACAGCATAGGGTTTTCAACCTAACCTAACATATTAGACGGGTAAGGCATTAGAAAATAAAATTTAGAAAGTGCTAACATGCGCTTCTGTCTGTTTTTGTGTCGTTAAAAGAGTTTGAAAAAACCACCGGTATTAGGGTTACCCACGCGAAAGCTTCCCAGCTTTGGCAAAAATATTTCAAAGTTGGGCGATCAAATTGTGTGACCAGAAAACATGGCGAGTGCTATTTCATGGACTATAGCATCATTAATGCTATAGTCATGCATGATACCATGACCTATCATGATATGCACATGCATGCATTTTCCGGTAGCTCCGTCACTCCAACTCCGGGAGGCTCCATAGTTCAGCATAATTAATGCAAGTTAGTGCGCTCCGATGTACTAATAGTAATCACGGGATTAATGTTATTCAAATAACGAGCCCATTTGAATTCGAATTCAAATTTGAATTTAAGCGCCCAAAATTCAGCGCTAAAACCTCCCCTTGCATGAATCTAAGGCTTCCTGTCAACCAGAACAGTCGAAATATACTGTATAGATTTTGTAGATCTTCTCTTCAGCTTTCTCACGTTGCCAGCCGCTTCTGTTATCAAATTACTTTAGCGTTGAAAAGTGGAAAGGATGTAGGTTGCCTCACGAAACGTTACAACAGCGTAGACAAGCTCCACTGTGTGTTATTGAATACCGAGAAATCCCAGTTACTAGAGCCAAAGGTTCTGTTCGCCCATTTTAGGCACTGTCAATCCTGTTATCTAGGTACATCGCCAGCAAGGGTTTGGGGTCAGTTTATGTTATGTGTCGCACCAGGTTCGACCTGCAGACCTGTGAGATTTTATTTCCAACATTTCTACTTTATCACACAAGGCCGATTTCCCTGGCGCGCCCTGTAACTACCAATATTATAGAGTTATGGAGTACCAGAACCTCGGATATGAAAAGCTGGACGCCGAACTTCCGAAAAATGTAGTGGACAAATTTGTGGCGTGGCTGAAGGTCCACTTAATTTCTTCTTTGCATAATCATTTCAGCGAAATTGCCAGGGATGTGATCTCTTCCCCGGGCTTTAATGACAGTGTAAATGATACTGCGAGTTTGTTTTAAATCAAGCGGTTGCTTACATTCCAGAACAGAAAGCAACCATGTTTATACCTGGAGCTAGGCATCAACTCTTAAATTTGATGAAAGGTATGGTAAAGGAGTCGCTGGCTTTGCTTCTGGTTGGGAGCGGGGAAGACTATACAAAAGCCAAAGCATTCGTGGACCTGTATGTTTCGGATATAGATTAGACACAGAAGAAAGGGTTACGGGGACTGGTAAGGCTAACAGTAACATGTCGTTAGCTTTTTAGAGTAGTTGCTGCTACGGGCTGGTGGTTTAAGCGAATGAAAGAGGGCCGAAACAGACTCGCAGATGAATAGTGTACTTTAACTGTACAGAAGCTAATCATCTGTGTTTGTGCATTTGAAGTTAATGGTAGAGGAGCACTGTAACCTGTATGCCCGTATGTGAGTACAAAGATTGTACCTATACATTAGCTATCCATATCTATTTGCTTGTCTCTCGTGACCGAATTTTGGGTCGGTTTCTACAAATGGGGTACATAGCAATGGTTTCTGTTTTGGTTTTTTTGTTGATAACCGGAAAAATTACAAATTTAGGCGGTTGAAATTACTATGTAAATTTGTTCTATGAAAAATTGGTGTGGAAATCCATTGCAGGGAGGCCGCCTTACTAAAAAAAATTATCATCCCATAATGTAGAAGTATAGTAGAAATCCGATGGAAGGTCAACTTAATGAAGATTGTTGTGTTTTTAGTGAATACTTAATTGCTAAGTAGAAACTTGAAATATTTTTGTTTAAAATTGTAAATATGATCAATGATATATAAATGTAAATTTGATAAATGATATTAGAGATATTTTCAATTTTGTTTCTAAGGATATTTTCAATTTTGTTTAAATTTAGAAAAAAAATATTATAAATATTTTAGTAATCAAATTATTATTGGAAAAAGAACTTTTGTCAAATTAATATCAATTTTTATTATAAAAATTATAAATTCAAATTTTAAACATCAATTTTATACTTAATAAATTTTACTAATCAAATCATTATACAAATCATTCTATTTTATAAATTATTTTCTTAATATCCATTTAAATATCTATCCCATATAAAAATCTTAAATTTATATTTTTATTATATTTATCACTATTAAATAATTTTTTCTAAATTAAACCTAACACAACTTCATAGTTCTTGCTTTGATGAAATAATGTCATAGTACTTGCCAAGGAATTTTCACTAATTTCATATAACACATTTTGCCTTAATTTGTAAATTGATAATTTAATTTTGAAGACTAACACTGGATTATATGGTGATAGATAAATGACTATGCAGATAATGATGAACAATTCAATTCATTTATCTAAATCAAAATTTAGACCATAATAAAATATTACTCTAATAGTTTAAGAAAATTTGAATTTTGTTTTAATTTGAAGGTTTAATAGTTTAAGAAAATTTTGATTTTTTTATGGAAAGGTCGTAATTTAAATAATCTATAAATTTGCTTTGAAAATTATAGAAGTTTTGGTAAGATTTTAATAAAATTTGGTAAGAATTTTTCGCTATCAAACTTCAAGATTTTGAGTGTTCCAAAAATTTTTGATAGTGTTGAATCCATTTCCACCATCAAAAAACATGATTCAAACATTGCTACTGTGAAATATTTTAATTTTTTTTTGGCTAAATTTCAGTTACTTTTGACTGTTCGAACAATTCCTGCCCAATACATCCAAAAAAATATAAACTCAAAATTACATCTAAACCTCTGCAAGTTCAAACTTGTAAAAATGAAATCAAACTAGTAATAAAAAAATTGACCAGAATTAAAATATTATAGTATTTAAAAAAATTTAAACTCCATCCCATACAAAGTTCAAATAACAATCACATATCCCATAAAAAGTTCAAATAACAATCACATTTCCATTTGAGTGAAACATATAAGAATGAAAATCAAACTACTAAGAGGATTCAATGAACACCATGATTGCAGAGAGGTAAATAAAAAATCTCATTTGTTATAAATTTGTCAAATATTGAGGAAACATTGGGTCAACCTCTATGTATGATCAATGGTAAAATTTGTAGTGTTCTTCTCTTGTTTCGATGAAGTGCTACTGCCCAAAATCCAGTTGAATACCTTCTTTACACAGTGTATCTGTAGACTTGTTATGTTCCCTGTAAACATGGAAACAACTAAAATTATCAAAAGTATCTTTGATACGGAGAACTTCCTCCAAAGAGGTAAAATTTGTTCATTGTTGTCAAGATAGGCAGTAACTCCATAAGGCAAAAATGATTCGTGTGTTCTTTTCCATCAGGTAGGTCTTTGTTATATACATGAGGGAGAGATTGTTCAATTCATCTCCCAATGACTGTTCATATTTCTAATTTAATTATTTACATGAATTCACCCATTCACAACGATTAGGTGTCAACATTCTCCCCCTTAATCTGAAGGGATGTTTGTGAGTCCAAGCATCATTCTGAATCGTTCAAGCTATTCTCTTCCAAGCACTTTGGTGAAGATGTCTGTAATTTTCTCATTTGTGGAACAATGACGGAGATGGATTGTTTTGGCCTCAACATGATGTCGAACCAGGTGATATTTAGTATTGATGTGCTTCGTTCGATCATGGAATTTTGGGTTCTTGGCCAACTTTATTGCAGAGGTATTGTCAATCATGAGTGGAGTTGATTGTACTTGTTTTACCTGCAAATCTTCAAGAATTTTCCTGAGCCACACAATTTCTTTTGTTGCTTCAGCTGCTACCACGTATTTTGCTTCTGTTGTGGAATCTGTTGGAATTGATTGTTTGTGTGATCTCCAGGAGACAGCTCCTGATCCAAGACTCGTAGCATATCCTGAAGTTGATACCCCAGTTTCTTTGTCTCCATCGAAGTCTGAATCAGAGTATCTAATCAAGCTGAAGTCGTCCACCTGTGTATAGTTGATTCCAAAGTCTTGAGTTCCCTTCAAGTACCTTAGAACTCTTTTTGCAGTAGACCAATGTCCCTCACAAGGCTTTTGCATAAACTTGGAGAGGATTCCAACTTCAAACGAAATGTCTGGTCTGGTAGTAGTTAGGTAGTTGAGACTTCCTACAAGTTGTCTATACTTTGTTGCATCCTCAAATTCTTTTCCTTCAGTAGATGTGAGCTTTAAGTTTTGTTCCATTGGAGTAGTAAGAGGATTTGCACTCTGTCATGCCAAACCTGTTCAATAGATCTCCAATGTATTTCTTTTGAGAAAGAAATATGAACTTTGGATGTTGGGTTACTTCAATGCCAAGATAGTAATGAACATAGCCCAAATCAGTCATTTCAAAACTTTTCCCCAATTCCTTCTTTGTGGATGCAATGTAGCTTTCATTGTTCCCTGTCATCAAAAGATCATCTACATATACCACAAGATATACAAGTGTTTTTCCAACTTTCTTGACAAATAAAGTTGCATCATCAAGATCAAAATGTTTGAAATTGAATTTCAGAAGATGCTTAGTTAGTTTTTCATACTAGGCTCGCGGTGCTTGTTTGAGGCCATACAAGGACTTCACAAATTTGCATACTTTAGGTTCATGTCTTTTCACAGCAAATCCTTTAGGCTGGGACATAAAAACATTCTCTTTTAGATCTCCATTCAAGAAAGCAGTTTTTACATCCATTTGATGGACTTTCCAACCGTTCTAAGATACTAGTGCAAAGAGTGTCCGAATGGTAGCCCATTTTGCTATGGGGGCAAAAGTCTCCTCATAATCGACCCCTTCCTTCTGTGCAAAACCTTTTTCCACAAGCCTAGCTTTGTGCTTGTCAAGTGAGCCATCAACTTTATACTTGTTCTTGTAGACCCACTTGCAGCCAATTGGTTTGGTTCCTAATGGAGGATCAACCAGCTTCTAAGTGTTGTTCTTTGTGAGGGCATCATACTCCTTTTGCATCACTTCTTTCCATTCATCATGAGAAGAAACTTCTTTGAAGGAAGCTGGTACAAAATCTGTAGACAAGTTCAATTCACAATCATAAGAAACATCCATATCAACAGGTGAATTAGAGTCATCTACATCACCTCCATTTTGCCGGTTCGAATTTCTGGTTCCTGCCTTTCCAACTTCATCAGGATGAACACTTTCAAGTGTCTTTGTCAACCACTTTGGGGGACCTTTCTCAGATGGTCCAGGCTGCTCCGTTGATTGAGTTGGGACTGAATCAAGATTGAGTCTCCCAATTCTACCAATTACATCACTCAAAGCATCATCCGTTATTGGAGTTTCATGCAGGGGAGAGTGTTCTTCAGAAGAAGATTCCACATGTTGATCTAATATAGGAATCCCCCTTCAAGATGAGGAATTTGATTATCAAATTCTTGAAATGATTTTGCTTTTGAGAATCTATCCAAGCGATCAAGTTGCCGCTCAACAACATTGTCAGTTTTGGATGATTTAAGAAAAATTACATCTCTAGATACAACAAAATTTTTATTTACTTCATCATAGAGACGGTATACCTTGGAGGTGTTTGAATACCCCAGAAAGATACACTTACAACTTCTAGCACCAAGTTTGTTTCTATGTACCTTTGGAATCAAGGCATAACAGGTGGAACCAAAGACCCTGAGATGCTTTAGCGAAGGAACATGTCCATACCACATTTCATATGGAGTCTTCTTTCTTATAGCATTAAATGGACATCTATTCTTTATATATGCAACACATAGAACAACATCAGCCCAAAACATATCTTACATTTTTGAAGAAGAGCATGGATCGTACCATATTTAAGATTGTCCTATTCATTCTTTCAGCTACACCATTCCATTGGGGATTATAAGGCACAGTTGTTTGATGTCTGATCCCATGTTGGCAAAGATAGTTTTCAAAGTCATTTGATGTGTATTATTTTCCATTATCAGTGTGAATAGACCCAATATGAGATTGTGCATCATTTTCAATCCATTTATGAAAATTCTTGAATGTTTGAAAAGCATCAGATTTGTTCTTCAATAAGTAAACCCAACACATTCTGGTGTAGTCATCAATAAATGCCATGATATATTTATTTCCTCTAGAGTCCTTGTTTTAGATGACATATTCTAAAATAGTAGATTGAGACCCGAATTCATCTCATTGAGACCTTTCCAACGATATAAAAATTTCCTCATTCCAACTTACGAATTGAAAGATATGACCAAAGTTAGGCACATTATAAACTTGCCACAACATCAAAGTTTCCCACGTGCCAACCTAGTAACAACCTATGTGGTGCATTATGTGGCTATTATGCCAACATGGACAACTCGTGCATAGACACACCCCACTAGGTAGTCGAAAGACAACCTATTCGACAAATCCACAAAACTTAACTCTAACTAGGGCCCCAACCTCGACCTAGATGACCGACCTGAACCCCAACTTGGAGGTCCCACCCAACCAAACCTCCGAGGCTAACTAAGTGTCGTAGCTTGACTGGTCCGACTCCTGACTAGCAGTCCTGCCCTACTACTCAGCCTGCACACCTTTTGATTAGGCATGAACTCATCCTGAGTTTAACCTTTTCCACTAACCTCTGTTAACCCCGATCCGGTGGGTCCCATAGGTGAATTTAACTTGTCTTTATAAGTCTTCAACAATTAGAAACTTTTCCGATTTCTTTTTGGAATCGCCTAGACCTGAAGCCTTCACAAATCTACCACCTTGTTAAACTTGAACTTCATGAGATCGGGGATGAAGATACAAGATCTTTCATGTCTCTTCTAACACACCATGGCCATGGAGACCATGAACCAACATGTTTGGATACATCAACTGCACTTTGATGAATTGAACAAAATCCTTGCTCTAAAAATCCATGTGAATGAGTATAAACTCAACCATTAAATTTCATGGTAAAAATACATAGAGAACATTCATCTAAGTGCACTTCTCAGACCCATAGGAAAATCAATCTAGTTTCCCAACCACAACATAATCAAGCATTTCTTTCCATGTAAAAAAACTTACATACATAGAATAATTAGTGAAATCAATATAATTACATCCTAACCAACAAATTCATCAAGTCAAGGAAATAAACATAAAGATTTACCATCTCCTCATGAATTTATACAAGGAATCAACATCCCACTTCCACACATGAATCCACATTCCCTATCAACAACACAGCATGTAACCAATACAATAACATGAACATTTTATGCAAATATAAGAAGAATAATTAAATACTTATTTTATACATCCAAACAAACTAGCAACTAAGATTGAGACTTTGACTCTCCACTTGATGGGCCTCTATATTAGACATAAATTAAGGCCCATGCCTCTAAATTAAACATAAATTAAGGCCTATGACCATCCTTCAGCACATTAAAACCTCTCTTTTTGCATTAGAGAATGTATTTTTAACTTTAATATATTCATCAGGAAGGTTTATGAATAATTGCATACTTGTGCCTAATATTATTTATTTTTGTGGAATATTATGACAATATTGGGCAGATTATTAAGATTTGGAGGATATCATCACAATGGGGTTCCAATAGCGTGGGTGATATCATCACGCAATACTATAGCCGATCTTTCTAAATGGATGTTGGCGTTACTTGCATACGGAAACAAAGAGCGACCAGATTAGCATGTTCACGCCTTCATCACAGATGATGCTACAAATTGGGCATATACGGAAGATGTGTGCATATACGGAAACTGGGCATATACGGAAGATGTGTGCATATACGGAAACTGGGCATATACAGAAATTGGGCATATACGGAAGATGTGTGCATATACGGAAACCATTTTTTTTTCTTTCTTATATTTTTTATTATTAGTATTTGGTGTAATGGTATTTCTCACGTGTGATACACTTCTTCTTATTGGTGTTATTTAATGACAACAATGTTGGTGAAATCTAGTTATGTCATCTACTCTCATAATCATGTTACAGTTATTAATGGTAAACAAAAATACATCCACACCTTATCATAGAATAAGTATTTGATGTAATGCATTAAAAGTATATTTTTATACATAATGGACTAAAAGTATTTTTTTTTTATATGGTATCATCATGATAATTTCATTGAAGTGATCAACAACTAAGATAAGATAGTCATTATCCCTTTTAATGGTCAACAAACATCCAATAAATATAT
>APFE030976298.1:0-42693 GCA_000404065.3 Pinus taeda
ACTTCAGATGCAAGAGCAAGAGGATCATTATTTTGCAGTTCAAGAGTGAAGAGTTTAATCATGAGTTGAACAACTTCAAGTGTAGAATGTGAGTCATAGAGTTCTTTTAGCTTTTTTAAAGCTTCAAAGGTAGTTGAATATGATGAAATATGGTGACTCACCTCTTCATTTACAGATGCTGCGATTAAAGAATAAGCTTTTCTATTCTTGTTTTCCCAAATGACTAGCTCTTTATCTGAGGTAGGCTGAACTGGATCATTGTCTCCGTCTCTGACACACACTCCTTTCCACAACTCATTAAAAATGAGGGTGTGTTTTATTATTGGGGACCATTCAAGATAGTTATCCTTACCAGTGAGAACTATTCCCACCATGGATATGATTGAATGCATTTTGTAGCAAAAAAAACTTCTGCTGCAAAACTTTTACTCTTAATAGAAAAATAAATATAGTTCTGATGTGACAGGATAGCAAAATCAAATGTCAATCCACATTCATCTGCACAATGTTAAAGTATAGAATATGGCAGTATACTAAGTCCAAAAAATATTCTCAACAGCATAAAGCGCCGCGTCCACCAAAAGTCTTTTGCATTATATACCATTTATACTGGTATGAATTTATCCTTGAACATACCTGAAGTAGGTGTAGGTCGGAATCATACAACTTTGGAAAAAAATCCAACTGATCACAAAGAAAAAAAAAAGGTGTTCAAATGCCAACACCGAGGAGTCCACGACCCCTTCCAAAACACATCTACACACATGAAAAGAAGGCCAAAACACATATCCACACATCAACAGCACATCTCCACGCATGAAAAGAAGGTCACCACATCTCCACGCATCAACAACACATATCCATGCATGAAAAGAAGGTCACCATATCTCTACACATGAAAAGAAGGTCACAACACATCTCCACGCATGAAAAGAAGGTCACAGCACATCTCCACGCATCAACAACACATCCATCGATCAAAGAAGACAGAAACTGCCTTAAATGTAAGCTAGAGTATAGAGCAGGCATGGAACTAAATCTGATGAGGAGTTTCGAAGAAAACTCCATAGGGTTATCGCCTAGGGCAAGGAAGAAAAAAGGAGAAACAGACTTTGGGCAGTGCTACTTTCTGCGTATCAAGAATTCAACAATGATATCAATGTTAATACGCAGTATTAATATGAAACTAGCATTTAAAATGTGTACAACATTGATACACAACTTTTTTTCATTCAAACCCGGTCGAGCCCTCCACTAATAAACAACGTTCACAGTATTTGCTCCGATAGACCATGAGACCATGTGTGTGCAGAGACTTGACGTTCAGGTGAATGCACAACGCTTATGAAACCATGTCAGAACAACTTGGACAACGCTGGCAGTGTCAGGCAGAGGAACGTTTTATCGTTCAAGTGAATATGGAAGACAGGGCGCAGGTCTGTATAAAAGGAATATGGCAAACAGGGCGCAGCTAATTGTAAGGAGCAGCGTAGGTATATGAGAGCAGACAAGGGAGTTACAAGGGACAAGAGCTAAAAGGGAGCTGGCTCTGGTACCATGTCAGGCCAGGTAGTAACTCCATTAGGAAGAAATAATTGACTAACTTATTCCATCAGGTAGGTCCTCATTATATACATGAGGGAGAGACTGTTTAGTTCGTCTCCTGATGACTGTTCATATTTCTTATTTATCTATTTACAATAATTCACCCAATCACAAGGATTAGGTGTCAACATTTCTCCTAGTCTTCCACAACCTACAAGGGTTACACCACAACAACTGGAAGAAAAAAGAGAAAAAGGACTTTGTTACAATTGTGATAACAAATACATTAAAGGTAATAAGTGTGCTCAGAAGAAATTATTTTACATAGATTATGAAGAGGAGGAAGAAAAGGATCAAGAAACATCAAAAGAAGAGGATATATACTAGTAACCAACCCAAGAGAAAGAAGAAATGAATCTGACCATATATTGTAAACCATTTGTAAGAATCACCACTCCTAAAACTCTGAAGATAGAAGGACATATCAAGAATAAAAAGGTTCAAGAAGTGAAAGATCACATCGAGAATAAGGAATGAATCCAACCATACCTTGTAATGCATTGGCCGGAATTACCACTCATCAAAGTATCAAGATAGAAGGACATATCAAGAAGAAAAATGTTCAAGAAGTGAAAGATCACATCGAGCATCAAGAAATGGATCCGAGCATATCTTGTAATGCATTGGAAGAAATTACCACTCCCCAAACTCTCAATATAGAAGGACATAACAAGAACAAAAAGATTCAAGCAGTGAAAGATCACATCGAGCATCAATGACAAGTTCTCCAACTTTTAAAGGATAACGTCACTTTGGTGCAGAATCGAATGAAACAATATACAGATCAACATCGCAGTGAAAGAAGTTTTTATGTAGGCGATTGGGTATTTTTACGGCTACATCTCAAGCAAGATATTTATGAGAAGGAAATGTTGGAAATACTACATGCACTTAAGAAATGGCGACCCTACCAAATGGGAAGACACTTCAAGGTAAAAATAGATAATGATAGTCTTAAATACCTTTTAGAACAAATATTATCTTTAGAAGAGCAGCAAGAATGGGTCACAAATATTTTGGGTTACGACTTTGAAAAAATCTACAAAAAAGGGAAGCAAAATGTTTTTGCAGATGGACTCGCAAGAAAGGATGAGGTTGTACAAGCATTTTTTTGTGCTATTTCTATTATCCAACCAGATTGGATAAACAAGGCAAGGGATGAATGGAAGAAGGACGAAGAAGTGTGGCCACTCATTCAAAAGTTGCAGAATATCCCAGTTCAAATAATATTGCTAGAACTTGACGAGGAAGGAAAAATCATTTTGGAACCTCGAGCAGTCACAAAAACAAGAACTCGATAGCTACGAAATCGATCAATTTCAGAGTATCCCATCAAATGGAAGAACTTACTTGCTGAATATTCCACACAAGAGGAAAATAATTTTATACAGAAGCATCAAGAACTACTCAAGCATTGAGGACAATACTTTTTGAAGGAGAGGGACATGTTAGGTCCCTATACTACTAGTGTAACCCCTTATTGTTATTAGTATAACTCCCTTATTTTATTTTTGTGCCCATGTAGTCCCATATTGCTATTATTGTGCCCCATAGAAGCCCACTATTGTTATTATTGTTCCCTTACAGTATTATTGTTATGTCGGCTCTGATTATATTATGACCCCTTAGACTCCTATATATAGAAAGGAGGTCTTGTCATTTGTATCATCTAAGAATTGTTCATTTGTGTAATGTAAAGGAGGTTGCCCCCTTGAAGAGGCTTATTTCTAAGGCGTTCATCTATCTTTTCTATCTTTTTGTGAGCTGGTTTCATAACATTCAACACTTCCTTAGCATAGCAGAGGAGCCTCTCGTCGATAGATCTCAGTTTATTAACAAATTCACAAAGTTCATTCCTAAGCTTGTAACCAGGGAAGACAACCACAATCTTAACATGCCAGTGTCTGAAGAGGAGGTTAGTCAAGTTATCAATGAGATGCAAAATGGGAAAGCTCCTGGCCCTGATGGTTTCAAGGTGGACTTCTTCAAAGCTTGCTAGAAAACAGTCAAACAACATATCCTTGATGTTGTGGAAGACTCTACAAGATCCAAAATTTTTTTGAAAGCTATTAATGCCGCTTTCATAGCTTTGATTCCAAAGCAGGAAAAAGCTATGACACCAGACAGATTCAGACCCATAGCCTTAGGTAATGTGGTGTACAAAATTATTTCGAAAGTGATCGCTAACAGACTCAAGCCTCTTCTTCCTGCTCTCTTCTCAAAGGAGCAAACTATATTTTTGGAAGGAAGACAAATTCTCAACAATATCATACAAGCTCACGAGGTGGTACTCTCTCTTAAGAGCAATAAGAAAGCTGGTATGGTCATGCAGCTTGACCTAGCGAAATCTTATGATAAGTTAAGCTGGTCTTACATCAGGGCAATGCTAAGAGCTTATGGCTTCGACCACAATTGGATAAGATGGGTTATGGCCCTTGTATCCACAGCCAACTTCTCCCTTCTACTTAACGACTCTATTAGCACCTAAATCCACCTTAGGCTGAAGGAAGGCAAAATTCAGGCTAACCACAAACCACGCTCAGACTGGTAGCTAGCCCTACCAGAACAGGAGAGGGCTATCTCCGAGTCACGCTTAGCGAATAAGTGAATGAAATGGTCTGAGGTTACTTACAGTGAAATATTGATCTTAGGATAGTAAGTAAATATGGATACAAGAAGAAATTTTTTATGAATGACTGAGTTTCTGGGATGGTATGGGACCAACGGACAGCAATGAGCAGAGAATTTAATACAAAGGCACAGATTACTTCGTGAGGCAAGACAGGTGGAAAGTCTAGCAATTTAGTTTGAAATAACGCGGAATGAAGAGATTTCTTAGGAGGGTGAAAAGGGCATAAGTACATGAATCGTTTTCAACATAAGAAAAACACACAGCATTAAACTTTCCCACAGGTAGAGCAATAAAAATGAATTCTAACTTATCTTACTCAGAAAATTTCACTGGAAATGAATATGAATGAACTATGAAACATAACGAAATACATATGAAACATAAGGAAAAAAAAAAATTGCTACACTCACAACCACATGAATCTCATGAAACAGAGCCGTTGCCTTTCATTAATCCTCTGTCAAAATATACAATGAAGAAACAGAGTTTCTTTCCCACAGTCTCCCAGAAATTACAAGCCAACCAACCCTTTGCAAATAGTTTTCATACAATAAATAGACCATGCCATGAGGAAATAGAATGACCAAGAGTTTGGGAGTTTCTCAAATCATTACAAAATGGAGATGGAAAGCCAACCATTAGCTATAGGTGCAGCATTAGAAAAATGACAAATGGCTTGGGTGACTGCTCGCCTTCCTTTTCCACCTCGATAGAAGCCAACCTGGAGTGAAAATACATTAAAATTTGCCTTATGTGCCGAAAAAGGTGAAGTATAGATGAGTAGGCCCACTTGGATAAAGTCGCGAATCGAAATTTCGCGAAACGAAGGTGAATTTGGCCTTTTTCTCTATATGCGTCGTGCCTAATTCTATATGTGTCGTGCCACTTTGGAGGCCGCTTTGAGGTAGTGTCAGGAGTCCAAAATGTGCCTAAGTGTGATTTTTGGAAATCCTAGCTTGTCTACTTTCCAACCCAAGTGGAATTTCTGAATTTGGTGCTCATTTTCCCCT
The DNA here is from genome assembly GCA_000404065.3 of Pinus taeda. Lineage (NCBI taxonomy): Eukaryota > Viridiplantae > Streptophyta > Pinopsida > Pinales > Pinaceae > Pinus > Pinus taeda. Next base: position 5,248 of record APFE030976298.1, read on the forward strand.
CCAAATCTTCATTCTCCCAAGACTGCTTCATGTGTGTCAAAATAGGGGTAGAGAGGTTTTTTTTAGTGTTTGGGACCTCCTAGAGACTCAAATCATGCCCAAATTTCTTGTCCATGCACCAATAGTTGTGATTTTGCATGCTGAATCCAAAAATGCAATCCATTTGCAATTTGGAGCTCCCAATCCTAAGCGTCGTTCCAGTGGCACGGCGCACAGGGAGAAAAAACCAGTGTTGTGACAAAAAATTTGCCATGTGACCAAAATTGCCCCAAATTTCTTGAAATTTGGGCTGGATGTTCTCTAAGAGGTACTATACTGGGCCACAGAGGATTCAGCCAAGATTCGAAGCCGATCTTGCTCTTTTTGCCTCTTTTTCCTCTTTGTCGCTTTGCTCAATTTTGCCTTCAAACTCCTTATCCGAGCCTTTGAACTCATGTTCCATGCCCTGTAATGATAAACCATCTGCCTCAGTATGGTTTTGTCCCTGTCGGCCTTCTCCATCAGTCTTTCAAGGTGCATGTTGATATGCTCGAGCCAAGACTCACGGTCATTGTTAATCTCTTGCTCCAAGGGAGTGAGCTCGATCCTCCTATGTTGGCCAGCTTGGCAATTCTCACGGATGCTTTGCAGCTCCATGACCTCATGCTGGTCCTCAAGCTATTTGTTCCTCTACTCCAAATACCTGGATAATCCATTTGGCCCTCTCCAAATTGAGTGACAAGTCTTGGATCTCCGTTTTCTGCTCCTGGATGGTCATCCTAAGTTTGGCACTCTCCACATCTGCATCATCATCCTGAATGAGGATGAATTTGGCCTCATGTTCACCTGATGGCCCCTCGTCATGCATGGGACTCTTTCCCTTGTCCTGTACGTGTGTTTTTGATGCCAGAAGTGAGGTCGCTTCCACCCCAGGTGGAGATAACACTCGCTTTGCTGCTGCAAACAAGTGCCTATTGCCTCTCTGATACGTGATGAATACTGACATATTAGTGGTCTCGTGGCACTCATACTAATGAGAAGGACCACCTATCTCATTCTCCGCCTTTGATAATACCTGTGAAGTGCTGAAGAGGTCACGGGAGATGAAGTCCTCCCAAGCATTGCCCTGCAATCCCAACTGATGATCCACCAAAATTCGGATAAGAGCAAAGTGATAAACATTGTTAAGTTGCTGCTGAGGGGTCTTATGCTGCATGAAGGTGTTCATCCTCTCTATGTTCCTGAAAATTAAAAATGGGAGGTTCAGCATCCGCACCCTAGTAAAGTGCATGAGCAACCTGATGTGATAGGAATATAGACGAGAGAACCTCCCCTCACAGCTGAAGTACTTCATGATCAATTTCATGAGCGGAGCATATTCATCTTTCCAATATCTGAATGGAAAGAATCTTGTGAGCTGCCTCAAGAAACTGGCCTTAATGTAAGGCTCATAATGTTTCCTATCCACCTTCTTTTTCTTGTGCCACTATTCTCCAACATTTGGTATGCCAGTTGCTAATGAGATAGTTTCGCGTGTCAATGTGAAGGTGACCCTGGCCAAGATAGAGTGACCTCCATGTAGGTGAAGCACAAAAAGATGGGCCAACTCATGATGAACTCTAACATTAGCCACCCTTTGACAAAATTCAAAACATGATAGATGTTGGAAGCACGACATAGCAAGAGGGCAGGCCTGCAGTTCTGTGAGGGTGGTTGGCTCATCCCTAACATTTTTTCCACTCTTGTTATGTCTCCTGGGAGCCTGTTCTTCCGAGGATGAATCACTTTGTGTCTCCATCTCATACTCTGATGAATGCTCAGATGCCATGACTGCTGTGCGTACTGTACTTGGGCTGCCCTTTGATGATGGTGTGAAACCAGGTGTTGTTGTGATAACTGCCACCAAGGGGAACAATGAAAAAAAAAGGAGTATTAGTAGGGTAATAATATGATGGGAATAGGGGTTATGGGGAGACGTTTTGTCTAGGGATATGTACGGGGTTTGGGGATTTGATAAGGTAGGGTTTTGGGGTTTTAATAAGGTAGGGTTTTGGGGTGTTATGTTGACAAATAAGAGGAGGGGATAGGAAATGGGGTTTGGTAATATTTTAGGGTAGGGGTAATAGGGAAAAATGAGATAGGGGGGAAGGGAAAAATGGAGAGGAGGGAAAAGATGAGAGGTGAAAGAGGAGCCTTGGCATCAACACCACAATTTTGCAACCCTAGCAACAATGGCTTTAATGTTTTTTAGTGGTTGGTTTTATGAGTTTTTGCTGCAATTATACATAGCCATGAACCACCATAAAATTCAAAAAAATTTGATGAACAAGCGAAGAGACAGTCCCTACCTAGAAATTAGAAGGAATTCCAAAAAAATTGATGCAATTGGGAACAATTTCCGGCCTCTGTGGGTGTGTGTCGTGCAACAAACCCAGTGCGTCGTACTCTCTATATGCGCTGTGCCCTTGTAAACTTTGCACTGTGGGGTGGCCCTGTGTGCGCTGTGCTCTGTATGTGCGCCGCGCCCCTCTGTGTGTGTGTGTCACACTCTGGAAAACGCCTCCAACTCACTCCAAACACGCACTTTGCTCTCCCAATGAATTTGCAACGTTTCTCTATGACCTTTATTTGCACAATGACTTTGATTTTGGTGGAAACTTGTATATAAAGACTTTGAAGTCATGGGTTTAATTTTTTCCTCTTCAAAAACCCACTTTGCTAATGTTTCATTTTGGCTTTTTTCACCGAGTTAATGCAACACTGAATTTCACTTTTTCCTTTGAATTTTTAGCTAGAATGATGAATTTTTTTTTGGCACTTTTGCAGGGGTTGCATGACATGGAGTTTGGTCACGGAAACCATGATTGCACCTAAAGAAATCGATTGGAGACTTTTTTGAAAATTATCACAAATGTCACACTGTTTGACTTTTCTTCAAAACAGAGTTTTGAAGAACAGCCGAAGTCTTTCAACATGAAGATGAAAATATCTTAATCATAACTTTGTAAGGGTCTCACTCTCGCCTGCATGGCTTTATTGGACATGGTTGAAGACCAAATTAATTAATCCCTAGACCTAATGATCGAAAATGACTTTTGTCCATTAAAGGACCAGACCTTGACTGTCATGGAATTTAGTGAACCTTGACAAAATACCCAAGCCAATAGGTGCCAGACATGAGGGGGACTGACTAACAAGACCCTTTCTTTTGGATTATGGCATCCCCCTAGCAGAATGCAGCTGAGTGAATGGATCGGGACTTCTAAAATGAAATGCAAAAAGAGTTTTGATCTCTGACGGAGGGCTGACAAGACCAACTCTAACAGGCTCTTCCTCTAGAACCTTTATGCCTTATAGGGGTCTTAGACAAGGGGATCCACTCTCTCCCTTCCTCTTTGTTCTCATGATGGAAGGGCTAGGCAGAGTGATCAAAATGGAAAATGCTAAAGGAAGAATCTAGGATCTGAAACTTACCCCATATGGTGCTGCTTCTACTCATCAACAATTTGTGGATGACAGAATGTTGCAGGGAATTCCTACGGTCAAGTAAGCCAGATCTTTCAAAGAAATCCTGAACAACTTTGCATTGGCCATTGGTACAGACGTAAGCCTTGAAAAATCAAAGTTGTTATTTTTTAACACTGACATTGCTATTCAGAGGAACCTCACCAAAATTTTTGGGTTTCAAAGAGATCAGTTACCTTCCAAGTACCTTGGAATGCATCTTATTGACAAACCTCTGAGCAAGGGTGTGTGGTAGCTAGTAATTAATAAACATCAAGGAAAAGTCAGGAAATGGACTTGCGGGTCTTTGAATTTGGTGGGACCGCTTGTGCTTACAAAGGTTGTCCTAGAGGCTATACCCATTTTCATGTTTTCAGCCCTTCCTACTCCTAAAGGAGTTATGCAACAAATTAGGAGTATTCAACGAGATTTTCTTTGGGGAAAAGGGGAAGAGAAAAATAAGTGGGCTTTGGTAGCTTGGGACAAGCTCTGCAAACATAAGGCCCATGGTGGTTTGGGGCTTCATGACCTTGAAATCCTCAGCAGAGTTTTGGGAGACAAACTTTGGTGGAGGTGGCTCAACGAATCATCCACCCCTTGGGCTAAGCTTTGGAAGCAGAAATATGCAAATAATTTGCAGGAGAGGGATCATATCTGAATGTCAGGGCTCATCAAGGGCTCCCACATTTGGAAACTTGCTTGGGAGAATATATCCATTGTCTAGCAACATAGTTTCTGGGAGATCCAAGCTGGGAACCCTGCACGGTTTTGGGAGGATAACTGGCAGCAGGAACCAAATTTGTTTAGAGAAGAACTAACCACTCTAAAAAATGACACTAACAACAAAGGTTTACTTATGGTAAGTTACTTCTGGGATCAGGTAAGGGACAATGGTAAATGGAGAATGTGGAAGGATCTTGGTTATAGTGAAGAGAGTCCTTTGAAGGCCCAGGCGGATTCTCTTGCTCTTGAATTGGAGCAGAGGAAGATTTTTGTGTCATCCTCATCTAACCAACTTGTGGAGAGATAAAAAGGTGTCTTTTTAACTCCTAATTACCTCACATTAATTGTCAACCCAGGGACGACTTTTTATTTCAAGAGTGTACTCAGTCTGAGGCGGCTATTTACTCAAGAGTAATGTTTTGCAGTATAGTGCTTAAAATCCAAAAGTAAATGAATGCTTGAAAGAAAATATACTTATAGAAAAATACCTTGAAGCCTAAATCATTCATTCGGAAAAATAAGCAATGTATCAGTCAAGGGTCCAGTAACAATAACTCATCCCTTTGGAAATTGATGTAACCAAAAGTAATCAAGGAACAGATCATCAATCTGGGGACTAGACAGCAAATGCCAATGCCCACTACAGTTTCAGATCATTCTGCACACCAAAACAATCAATAACGCAAATAACAGAAAATGGAACAACAATTAAGAAATGGAACAACAAACCTGAAATGTTCTAAACTAAATCATTCACTCAAACAACCATCAATCGAGGATACAGTAGCATTAACTCAGTCCTCTGGATATTGATGCAATTGAAATCAAACCGGAACAAGACAATCAATCTGGGAATGAGGAAGCAATAACCAATGTTCTCTACAGTTGACATTCCTGCTTTAAAGCAATTAAAAGGAAATCAAAATTGAAGTAGAGCTGCTATTGAAAGTAAACTAGGAAAACCCTTTAAAAGCCAACTATTGCAATTAATCAACAGAAATGAACAACAAAGTAAATGGGCAACAAACTGTAATTAAAGGAATCTGAACAACAAACTCTAAACATCATTGATTAATGATAGAATATGAAACAACGCTGGAAAGCCAAATACAAATGCATAATAACTTAACACAGGCACACATTAATAGTAATCTGAGTCTGATACCGCAAGTATTAATCCTGGTTAGAAAGGGTAACGATTACAATTCATAATGGAACCACAATGTCAATTGAATAGTAATCGTATGAAGTATAAACCATAGACAAATACAGTAATACCAGCTTAAGAAGGTTACAACTTGATTACTCTGCAATTTAAACAGCAATAGCGTTATGTAGAGAACATCAATGTTACATTAACGACTTTAAAAGAATAGCAATACGTTAGAATGCACATTACGACTTTCTTGTTGCAGAGAACGAAATATGAAATATAACAGAGCTGCAATATAAGATAACGAAACGCATCAGATTACCGATTCAAGCTGATAAGCAAAACCACGCATAAAATACAAATATAATATACAACAGCAGCACAATCCACCAGAGGCTGGGCCCTTAGCCGCCAGCGGATGCTGCTGGGTTACTTCAGGATCAAAGATGGAATGACAACCAGATTTATATTAAAATATCAAAGCAGAGTTATAGTGGATTACAAAAAGAAATATCTCCATCTCTTAGCCATTATCCATTCTCTCTGCCATCCTCAATTCTGAATCTCTAATTCATCCTCAATTCCATCATTCGAATCCCTCCCAAAGTCATCCCCATCTCTGATCTCTGTTTTCATTTAAATAGATAGTTCAGAGAGTAGTTACAATAGAGATAAGTACAACTTGATTCTATTAAAAAATTGGATTGTTCCCAACCAATTGATCAACAAGAAAATATATTTCCATCTATCTTTCAACAAGAGCAAGGCGAATTTGGTCTTTGTAGCTGAGATTTGGAAAACGGCCGCAACAACAAATATGAGAAAATTGTGCTCAAAGAACCCTATGTTTCTCTCAACACAAGCCGAATTTGGGCAAACCATTCTTTCATAAAGTTAATTGGGTCTGTTCTGGACAAAACCCATGTTTCGGATTTTCCATATTCTTCTTCATTTGCTCAGCATTGCAACCGCAAAACTGTCACTTCTTATTCCAGCGAATTTCTGAGTTGGCAGATTTAATGGTCAAATCTTCAATCTAGAAATTATCTTGGAGGTTAAAAATGGTAAATAATGTTACAACTAATTTATTGAAACTATCATTAATAAAATCATTCATAATCATCAATTTATTAGAAATAAAGGAAGATAAATAATATTCATCCATAAGAGCATAAATCATTTATAAAATGGATTTAAATGACAAATTATAACAAATGATATAATAGAAAAGAGTAAAAATGGATGAAATAAGTGTTACAAAGTGGTCATATTCACAGCCCAACACACCCCCACACCGAATATATTGCATGTCCTCATGCAACAAAAACTGAATATGTTGCATGTCATCATGCAACCCAAAGACAAAACCCATGTGTTAACCAAGCAGAAAAATTTGTTCATCTCAGCTCATAGAACAAATGAATTCTTCCTCACTTAATGAATATTCAATTTTAGCAATCTTGATGAAGGCATAACAATGAAGTTGCATCAAAATATGATATAATTGACAACAACCTTCATTAACCATTTTCCCAAAAACTACAAACCAGATTTTGTTGAAATGTTGCAAGTAAATTTGTAATATATGAATGCCTCTATGATCCAAAAATCAGATCGCTTTGATGCACGGATCATGAGATATAAACAAAATGGCTGTAGGTGAGAGTGCATGATTTCCGAAATTTTATGAACCAATATAACTTGAAATTATCTGGGTTTGTGTATTTTAATGATACATCTGTGTTTTCCAGAAATCACAATAATTGAATTCATAGTTTTAAAAGTATTATGGAAATCAATTTCTGCACTGTGTAAAAATGAAATTGTATGCCTTAAATGAGAAAGAAAATAGAAAACATCCATCATGCGTAGCAATTCCTCTCCCTCTCTGAAAAATTAGCATGGCCTCATGCGATGCTAGAAAATAAATTGAGGTGGTTGCTACCATATGTTGAATTCTATGCTTGGTGTAAAACAATCATGGAATAAGGGAGGTGTTGAGAATGAATAAGAATAGTAATGGATGATAAAGAATAGGAATGACATGGTCATAAGAAAGAATGAATGAAAGCAATATTCCCTCAAAATTGAAAGAGGATATGCCGCTGAAAAATATGGGAAGTGGTAAAGATGTGGAATGAAGGATGATAAATAACACTCAAAATGGATTTTCATTAAATTCTCATAAATTCGTAATAAATCAGAAAATTATGCTATTTTACCTCAAGTTTTACCTCCAAAAAGAAAAATGTGGAATGACATATATGTACTGGCATTTGTTGAAGATAATGTAGGCAGAGTTGGTGTTGAAAGTGATGCAAAACGTGGAATCCAGGAAAGCACATCATGTCTGAACAGTTGTTCACGTTTGCGAGTTGCTCGAGCCTCTTCTGTTAGTTGCAATAGTGTGGTTATGCTGCGAATAGATTTCTGCCCCATACTTGCTGTTCTCCTGTAAACAAATCACTATTTTGCATACAATGTTCTTGAATCCATAGTGTTAGTTTTAAATAGCAATAGATTAATATGCATGCAAAAATTTCAATCAGAAAAACTTATCAAATCAACAAGTTATGGCAGAGTGCAGTAATCATATCACATGCAATCCCATAATGCATACATTCCCCCCTCCAATTGGAAAATGAATTCTATGACCATAAAGCATATGAGAGGTGTTGTGCTGACGGCAAGGCAAGGGAATGAACAATACAACAGTAAATGAAGCAGAGTACACATATCAATGATAGGACGGTGAGAGTTATGGTTATAATGAGAGCAGAGTGTATAAAAATGGTTATGAATAAAAGATAGGATGCTTTGGATTGATGATAAGTTATGAAAAGAGAAAAAGGACATAAATATGCCAAAAATATGCTTTATTGACGGTATTCTAGCTGAAAAATGATGCGATTGATCATAAAACAATTTCTTATGCGTAAAGGTTCAAAATAGGGAAAAAAAAATAAGGAAATAACTTCTCTGATAAAAAGAAATAATAAGAAAAGGGTATTATAGTAATAATTGACGATAAGATATAACTTCAATACCATAAGCAGAGCCTCTGCTACTAGCAGGCGTCCAGGGCCTCGGCAGGGTTGCTTTTTAACCCATATGAGCCAGCATCCTCAATTTATAAATGGAGAGTTCCAATGCTATTCTACAGAAGAGATCAGTGTGCTGGCGTGGTAACCAGATAACCACATTGCCATTCACTGGGATGTAGCAAAAGTGATCAGGCCGGCTCGTGATGAGACCTTCTGTTCCAAGGATAATTTGGCTATCCAATGGATCATAACCCTGGTGTGGTGGCCATAATGGGAATGTCACTTTGTTACAACCTTATGAACATAGTAGGCTGGCTCATAATGAGACCCCCTATCCTCCATATGTGAACAAAATTTTGTTGTTATTACACATTTTTATGATAGAAAGAGGGAGGCTCAGGACTCCTTAAGAGTAGGGATGGTGGAAGAAGTTGAACATGTCAATAAAAAAAAATATACCCATAATCTCATTTATTACAGACAGAGAAGATTATAACCAGGTAGGATGGAACCAACATGGTATTAAGATGATCAATCAGGATCATGTACACCAGAAAACAATGCAGTAAATTAATATATAAATAATTGTGTCCTTTTGAAAATAAACTATCATCAAGGAGCTGTCCTATTAAAGATCATAACGTAAATAATATTAACTCGCTTCAATAGAATCCATAATTCTTGTCCTCATAAAAATAGTGTACTTCATACCATGAAAGGGAATCAATAAAATGTGGTTGAGATGAACTAGGAATAATCCCACAAGAGGAAGGAAGGGTTGCTCTCGAAAATACTCCCAAAGTGTTGCTTTTTTGAAGGAACAACAAAAACACTCAAAAAGAAAGTGGTGTTCTGTGTAGGGAACAAGAAAGGAAATGCATGCCAAAAGGCAAAAATACACACGAAAAAATAATTTATTCGGAAAAATAAGCAATGTATCAGTCAGGGGTCCAGTAACAATAACTTAACCCTTTAAAAACTGATGTAACCAAAAGTAATCAAGGAACGGATCATCAATCTGGGGACTAGACAACAAATGCCAATGCCCACTAAAGTTTCAGATCGTTCTGCACACCAAAGCAATCAATAATGCAAATAACAGAAAATGGAATGACACATAAGAAATGGAACAACAATTAAGAAATAGAACAGCAAACCTGAAATGGAACAACGAACAAGAAACTGAAATGTTCTAAACTAAATCATTCACTCAAACAACTATCAATCAAGGATACAGTAGCAATAACTCATTCCTCTGGATATTGATGCAATTGAAATCAAATAGGAACAAGACAATCAATCTAGGAACGAGGAAGCAATAACCAATGTTCTCTACAGTTGACAGTCCTGCTTTAAAGAAATTAAAAGGAAATCGAAATTGAACTAAAGCTACCATGGAAAGTAAACTAGGAAAACTCTTTAAAAGCAAACTATTGCAATTAATCAGCAGAAATGAACAACAAGGTAAATGGGCAGCAAACTGTAATTAAAGGAATCTGAACAACAAACTCCAATTAATGGAAATTAACAACAACAAAGCCAAATTAATAGCAATCTTTACTCTAAGAATAAATCGGACAGCACACAGAAATAGAACAGCATTGATTAATGATAGAATATGAAACAACGCTGGAAAGCCAAATACAAATGCATAATAACTTAACATAGGCACACGTTAATAGTAATCTGAGTCTGATACTGCAAGTATTAATCCTGGTTAGAAAGTGTAACGATTACAATTCATCATGGAACCAATTGAACAACAATCGTATGAAGTATAAACCATAGACAAATACAGTAATACTAGCTAATGAAGGTTACAGCTTGATTACTCTGCAATTAAACAACAATAGCATTATCTAGAGAACATCAATGTTACATTAACGACTTTAAAGAAATAGCAATACGTTAGAATGCACATTACGACTTTCTTGTTGCAAAGAACGAAATATGAAATATAACAGAGCTGCAAAATAAGATAATGAAACACACCAGATTACCGACTCAAGCTGATAAGCAAAACCACGCATAAACCAAAGAGATAATATACAGAAGTAGCACAATCCACCAGAGGCTGGGCCCTTAGCCACCAGCGGATGCTGCTGGGTTACTTCAGGATCAAAGATGGAATGGCAACCAGATTTATATTAAAATATCAAAGAAAAGTTAAAATGGATTACAATAATAAATCTCTCCATCTCTTAGCCATTATCCATTCTCTTTGCCATCCTCAATTCTGAATCTCTAATTCATCCTCAATTCCATCATTCGAATCCCCAAAGTCATCCCCATATCTGATCTCTGTTTTCATTTAAATAGAGAGATTAGAGAGCAGTTACAATAGAGATAAGTACAACATGATTCTATTACAAAATTGGATTGTTCCCAACCAATTGATCAACAAGAAAATATATTTCCATCCATCTTTCAACAAGAGCAAGGCGAATTTGTTCTTTGCAGCTGAGATTTGGAAAACGATCGCAACAACAAATCTGAGAAATGCGTGCTCAAAGAACCCTGCGTTTCTCTCAATACAAGCCGAATTTGGGCAAAACATTCTTTGATAAAGTTAATTGGGTCCGTTCTGGACAAAACCCATGTTCCATATTTTCCATATTCATATTCATTTGCTCAGCATTCCAACCGCAAAACTATCACTTCTTATTCCAGCGAATTTCTGAGTTGGCAAATTTAATGGTCAAATCTTCAATCTAGAAATTATCTTGGAGGTTAAAAATCGTAAATAACGTTACAACTAATTTATTGAAACTATCATTGATAAAATCATTCATAATCATCAATTTATTAGAAATAAAGGAAGATAAAATATTTATCATCATAAGAGCATAAATCATTTATAAAATGGATTTAAATGATAAATTATAACAAATGATATAATAAAGAAGAGTAAAAATGGATGAAATAACTGTTACAAAGTGGTCGTATTCACGGCCCAACACAACTAAGATGGGGTCGAAACATCGAAGGAACCTTTAACCTTAAAGAAGCTAAACGCATGGCCCTAGGTTTTGATTATCCAAACCCTAATCAGGTTTGGAACAACCTTTGGCAGAACTCAGAATGGATGAAAAACAAGTTGTTTATATGGTTTATTCACCAAAAAAAAATTCTCACATGGGAGAATCTTCTGAAAAGGGGCTTTTTTGGCCCATTCAAATGCCATCTATGTGGCTTACAGGAGGAGACGATGGAACATTTACTAAACCTCTGCCCCTTCACCTCTACTTTGTGGGATTGGGTGGCCTCATTGTTCAAGAAAACTGACAGGGACAAACTCAACATCACCAACACTTTGAAGAATTGGAGGAAAGACTTCTCAGGTAATTAAATCATTAACAAGGCTTAGACTCTGGTTCCAGGCTTTATTATCTGGTATGTTTGGAAAGAACGCAATGGCAGGATTTTCAAGAGCAAAACAGGCTCGACCCAGAACATCATTGTCCAAATTTTACGACAGCTCAAAGATACAATAGGATCCCTTATGTGGAAAATTCTTGAGGACCCTCCTTCACCCCAGGATTCTCTCATACTGATGTAGTTGGGTCTCCATTCTCTGGTTCGACAAGGCACTGACAAGGGTGTGAGCAAAACAATTGCTGGTAAAGATATCTGACAACCTCCTCCTCATGGTTTTTTGAAAATCAATATAGACGGGGCTTCTAAGGGCAACCCAAGGATGGCTGGATTTGGTGGTGTCATAAGAGATGAGAAAGGGTACATAAAGGATATCTTTCACAGTCATTTGGGGACTGCCACTAATAACATGGTGCAGCTCATGGCCTTAGAGAAGTGCCTGGAAATCCTGATGAATTCAAATTTACACAACGCCATCATTAAAGCTGACTCTCAATTGGTCATTAATGTGACGAAGAAAATGTGTAATGGAACGATACCTGGAAATGTGTCAAAACATTGGAGGCTCTCATAGGTCTTTCAATGTATTCATTACCACTTGCGAACCCTAAGAACTGTCATCTTCATTCATGTGAGAAGAAAAGCTAATATGTTAGCATCGTTTGGATAATGAAGGAGTGCTATGTAAGGAAATCTATATGCGGTAAAATTGGGATTCTATACCCTCTGGTAAACTGCGTGATGATTGTAAACGATAGGCAACCAAAGATATGGCATACTTCTAGACCATGAATAATGAGCAGGAGAAAGACTAGCGGAAGTAGGAGGAGCAAAAGTCCTTGAGCATGGTTGAAATGCCACAGTAAATCCTAACCGTTGATCCCACAGTCAATGCTTATGTCTTAGCTAACTACGGGGGATGAGTATTTGGTAAACATCATGCTCGTTGAAGGGCCATAGGCCATAGGTTTTGATGGCCTCCATTATGGTATGGATATCGGGTTTTAAAATGATCATAGGTTAAGTCTAAGAGCAGACCAAAAGTTTTAGAGACCAATAGTTTATAATCTATATCGGCTCCGTGAAGCGGGTAAGTGTTACGCAAGTTTCCGATCTGATATCATTGAGGATAGTTGAATAAAATGGATTTTGATGAGATGGATATCAGGTTTTAAAATGATCAAAGGTTAAGTCTAAGAGTGGACCCAAAGTTTTATAAACCAATGGTTTATAATCTATATCAACTCCATGAAGCGGGTAAGTGTCACACAAGTTTCCAGTGCGATATCATTGAGGACCGTCAGATCATTTGGGTTCTTTATTGAATGGATATCGAGTTTTAAAATGGTCAAAGGTTAAGTCTAAGAGTAGACCTGATGTTTTATATACCAATGGTTTATAATCTATATCGGCTCCGTGAAGCGAGTAAGTGTCGCTCAAGTTTGCGCTGCGATATCTTTGAGGACCGTCAGATCAATTGGGTTCTTATCGAATGGATATTGGGCTTAAAAATGGTCAGAGGTTATGTGTTTAAGGTTTTGCGTTTTGTTGACCCTGTTGTTTGTTAATCATCAATGGGTCTGTCTTTTGCTAGTCTTTACAGTTGTAAAGACGTGTACCATATGTAATCCTTTTTTTCGGTTAACTGAAAGCTCCACTCTTACTTGACCAAAATAAAAAAGGTATGTTGATTTGTAAATCATTTTTATTCATCTGTATACTATTTTTGTTTTATAACTTATACATATATTTGTTTATTTTATTAAAGACAAGGAAGGATGCAAATGGAGCACGAGATAGTTTCAGAACCTTTATTGAAAAAATTAAGATTGAAATACTGAAGAAGCAACGTCTTAGGAATGTTTAACTTGATCCAATTCTTACTCATTTCATTTGGAATGGGCTTGACACTATTCAATATCAAGTAAAACAAGGTGACTATGAAGACATTTCTAAACTCATACCCAAAAGGGATTAGTCCCTAGTTATTGAAGATATTACCCATGGTTTCAATATCCCAAACATTGACTATGATAGTGACCCTTATATTTATCAAGCTCTTAGTAAAGTGGTTGTAGGATTTGTAGAAGTCACATCATCACCATTATGGAGATTTGTCATATTTCATTCGGACACACAATTGACAATGTTATTGTCAAGATTCAAGTGGAAAACAACCTCAAGGATGCAGATTACATGGTAAGACGTTGAAAATCTATGCTTGATTAATGTTAAAAAATTCATTTATGTACAAGTTAATCGAACTTTTACTATTTCATGTTCTAGGAAAAATTCCAATATTCTTAACCATGAATATCAACCATTTATAAATGATTGTGAGTTCATCCATATTGATAGTTGTGCAAAAGAGGATAGCTATATGTCTATGCTTTTTAATTGGGTAGATGGAAAAAGTCATAGCCAAGTATTGGTTTATGATGTTGTTGTGAAAAAACTAACATATGAAGACAAAGAAGCAAAATGGGAGGTAGTTAACATTTATCAAAAACCACAGTTATTGATTAACTATCTTATCGACATATGCTCAAATGAAGGAGATTGGGTTCTAGATTTATTTTCTAGCTCAACTAAGTTTTATTATATAGAATTGAATTTCAGTATCTTCTTTCTTAATTTATATGTCATTATACTAATTTACTTCATTATTTGTTTTTTGCTTGATAATTAGGTACAACGATTGCATGTTGCCTACAAAAAGGAAGAAATTGCATTGCCATTGAAAAAGATCTAGTACAGTGCAAATTTATTTGGAAAATAATTAATGCTCTTCAATTTATTCCAGATGCAATGCAAGAAATTGTGCCAAGGAAAGGGGATTTTAGCGAATCACGTGTGACAAAAAAGGAAAAGGAACCTCAACCACCATTACAAGGAATTATTGAAAAGGAATACATTGAGAGATTCACATACATCAAAGATCCATTAGAAGAGGAAAATGAGGAAAATGAAGCAGAAAATATTGTGGAATAAGACAATGATGAAACTCTAGAGGATGAAGAGTTTAGATTACATGACATTGTTGATTAAATTTAAGTTATGCTTGGAAATAAAGCTCATTTTTTGTAACTATTAATTAGTTATACTTGTAATGTTTTGACTTTGACATTTTATGAGAAGAATAAGCATTCAATTAATGTCGTTATGTGTTCAATATTTGTATTATATGATTTTCACTTTAATTTTTATGTGAATCATTATTTTTTGAAAAAAAAATAATGATTATTATTATTTTTTGACATGAAACTCATGAAATTCATGAAATTCAATAAAAATAACTATTATTTAACAATTTTTTGTTAAATTTTTCCTATAAAAATTGTGATTTTGACATGTCATTTCTAGCAAAAAATTATCAAAATGTGTAATTTTTTAGCTATATTTATGTTGAAAATGGTTATTTTTATGTCAATTGTTAAAAAATATTGTTTTTTAGAGACAATTATTTGATGTGCATTGAAAAATTAATTAACGATATGTAAATATGTATAATATCGAAACTTTAAAATATCGACCTTCTTCTTTAACTATGCAAAATAATAAAAAGCTCACTACAAAAAAAAAAAAAAAAAAAAAAAACAAGAAAATATGAAGAAGAAGACCACTTCAAAAATGGTTAAATTTAGAAAATAATTATTCACATTTAATACATTAGAAAATTTAAAGTCAAAATATAGGTCTTTTGAAAAAGGGCCTAATGCAGAATCAAGACTTTTTAAAATCATAACACAAATCACTAACATTATAAAAACTAATGTACATAAAAAAAATTGAAGTGTCAAAAACTATGCTAAAAAAAATATGTGGATTCTGCATCACCACTTTTCAAAATGGGGTCACCTTTTTGCTACCTCTACGAAACGGGTAATCATATCAGTTCCCATTTCAAAGTTTACATTTTTCCAAATGGTTATGCTTTTTCTCTTGTAAACTTGTTATATCTTTGTTTTTTGTATGTCTTTCTTATATGTATTGTTTAAAAGAAGATCAAGGGTTGAACTTGTTCAATTACACTCTATCCTAGTTTATAAGCAATATATATGTTTCTAAACTGAGATTAAATGTGTAATTCATGTTAGAATGGTCTATGCTTAATTGAATCTGAATCTTTTCCTCCCTTTCACTCGATAAAGCTTTAAGGATCCAATAGCCTGCCTACCTTGCCCTATTTCAATATGTCCTGATATTTATGTATTTGATTACCCTAAGACTTTGACTCGATTTCAAATGGAGTTTCCTTGAAGTTTCAACCAAATATTTGAAAAAACCAAACTCAGAAGTCAATAACTAGCCTAATAACTTAGAACAACAAATCTAAATCCAATAGAGAGATACCTCTTTGAGTTTAGAAGGGCTAGCTTCTAAGCTTAAAAGTGCTTTTGTCTCTTGTGGCAAGTCGTTATGCCCCCTGGTTTTACCTGGACAACTCAATGCCATGCCACAAGATTACCAAAGTAGAATACCTCAATTCAATAGCACAGGGTCAATCACTGCTCATTGACAACATATAGACAAAATGAATGATTATCTAGATTTATAAGAAATTGATGATGATGATGTAAAATTGAGACTATTTTCCCAAAGTCTCATAGGAGAAGTTAAGAAATGGTTTAAATCATTTCCAACTACCTCTATCCCAGATCTCACACAATTTCACCAAACTTTCCTCAAAATACGGGAAGTAAAGAAAATCCCTCTCCAAATATTAGTTGAGTATGAGAGTATCAAAAGAGCCCCTGGTGAAACAGTCCAAGACTATTGCACAAGATTTAATAACATTTACAATTCTATCCCAACTACAATACAACCCCCATTGGGACTAGCTCTAATCAAATTCCTAGATGGATTTGATCCAAACATGTCTTACCAACTTTGAGAGAGAAACCCTACTACCCTTGAGGAAATGCAGAGAAAAGAACTTAATGTAGAAGCCAATCTGTTCACAAAAAGAGCCAAACTAAAATCTGAGAAGAGAGTCACTATTAAGGAAGAACCTTCTTCTTCCTCATCAGATGTTTAGTTCAATACATTAGTTAAAACAATGAATAAAATGATGGAAATAATAAGTTTAACTGAGGGCTCCTCCAAGAGAAATTCAAGATGACCCTCCAATTAGAAATCTTGGTTTTAGGAGAAACCCACCTCAAATCAAACAGAGAGAATAGAGAGGCCAAACTGATTAGCAGCAAATTAGACATCCTTTCCAAGAGAATTATGCAGATGAAGAATGTGATCTACCAGAGGATCATGAAGAAAATCAAATAAACTTATTTGAGAAAAGTGAAATTGACCACATTTTCTTAACTAAAGAGGAACAAGACCTATTCTTTCTTTCCCAACCAGAAGTCCTCCCTTTAGAGTCAAATTATTATAAATAAGGATACAAAAATGCTATCATGGAGATGCATAAATAGTACAATTTGAGAAGTAAAAAGGCTCCTTAAAATCCTCCCAAGAAAATTTAGAATGACACCCCTACTCGTGAGTCAAAAGGTGATTCTCAAAAGGAGACTTCTAAGAAACATGATCTAAATATCAAAGAGATAGATAAAACTTAGGCAACTTTTAGCATTGAAAATGAATTGGCCAAAGTGAAAATTTCTATTCCTCTCATGGAATTAATCAATAAAAATGCATATAGACCTCAAGTCATAAAGGCTATAAAGATAGGGGAAGGGACAAACACAATCAACTTAACACATGATCAACCTTAGTTGTTGTTTGGACCTGAAGTTGAAGGGAAGTCTCAAGAGGGTAGTGTGTCACCTTTCTATATCAATTTAAACATTCATGACAAATTCTTGCACAATGAAATGCTTGACTCTAGTGCCTCAGACAACCTTATGCCTAAAGCCATCACGGAGAAGCTAATATTAGACATCACAAGACCTTACAAAGACTTATATTCTTTTGACTCCAACAAAGTGAGATGCTTAGGCCTCATTAAAGACTTATGTGTTACACTAGTCGAAATACCAACAAAGAGTCTAGTCATGGACATTGTAGTAGCAGACCTCCTTCCTAAGTATGGAATATTTTACTATCACAATCATGGAGAGCCAAGTTACAGGGTACTTTGCAAATGGATATGACCTATGCTACCATTCCTATTTTTTGTCAGCAGAGAAGATTATACAGGGAGACACTAATGAAGTACATGGCTAGTAGCCAAGAAAAACCAAACAATTATCCTTTGTACGTTGTGCATTCAGATTTATACTCCTTTATTTTGTATAATGATGAATCTATAGAGGAGGAAATTGCACACATAGAAGCTAAACTTATCAAGACATAGGAAATCAAATTAGATACTGAGAAACAAGATGAAGATGGAGAAGCCTTGTGGAATATGGATTTTGATGGAGCTGTGAGAAAGGAAGAAGGGGCAAGTGTTTTCATTGTAAACTCACAAACAAATATAGCCAAAGGACATGCTTACAAGCTAACTTTACAATGTACAAACAATATAGATGAATATGAAAGATTAATCTTAGGAATGCAACTTTTAAAGAGGTTAGGGTCAAAAGTAATTTCTGTGCACGGAGATTCAAAACTCACCATTAACCATATTAAAGGGTGAGTACTAAGCCAAACACCCTATATTAAGAGCCTACAGAAATGCAGTTTTATATTATCTTCAATGTTTTCATAAATAAAAGTTGTCTCTTATTCCTAGAGGCCAGAATATTTTAGCAGATGATTTAGCCACTTCAGCTAGTACTTCTAAAATACCATTCCATCCAAATAGAAAATATGAGGTGGAAGTAAAACACAGGCTAGTTGTTCCAAATAATGTAATATATTGGAAAGTTTTTAATACTGATAAGAAAGTAGACTTTTTTTTTATAGTTGAAAGATGAATTTGAGTGTGTATATATTGACACAGATAATGATGTAGACAAGAATAAAAAAGAAATAGTGTTAACTGAAATGTATGACAATCCATAAGAACTTGAGGTTCTACAACTAAAAGATAATGTGCTTCCAAGAGGATTGGTGCCATTGGAAGGTATTTTTTATTTCAATGATGTAGCCAAGAGGCCAAAAATAGAACCAGTAGGAGTCGAGGTAGAGGATTGTAATAGAGGAACTAAAGAGAATTGGTTATGCAACCAGCTCACAAAATAGAAGAAAGAGATAGATCACCGACTTAAAAAGTAGCCTCTTCGATGGGGCAACCTCCTTTACATTACAAAAATGAAAAATTCTTGAATGATACAAATGACAAGACCTCCTTTCTATATATAGGAGCGTAAGGGGTCACAATATAATCAAAGCCGACATAACAATAATAATGTAAGGGCACAACAATAACAATCGTGGGCTTCTATGGGGCACAATAATAACAGTATGGGGACAACATAGGCACAACAATAACAATAAGGGGCTACAATCACAATAATAATAAGGGAATACACTAGTATTACAGGGACCTAACATGCCCCTCTCCTTCAAAAAAGTGTTTTCCTCAACACTTGAGTAGCTTTGGATGCTTTTGTATAAAATTCTCATCCTCCCATGTGGAATCTTCAACGGGTAAGTTCTTCCACTGCATGAGATACTTTGACATTGATTGATTTCGTAGCTGTAGAGTTCTTTTTTATGTGACTACTTTAGGTTCCAATATGATTTTTCCTTCCTCGTCAAGTTCTAGAAATATTGTTTGAACTGGGAGCTTGTCACCTATAACCTTCTTTAAGCATGAAACATGGAAAACTGGGCACACTCGGTAAGATGCAGGAAGTTCCAATTTGTATGCCATAGTACCAATATTTTGCAACACCTTGTACAGACCATAATAATTTGGTGATAATTTATTAATATTCTTATCTTGCTTGAGGGACATTTGTTTCTATGGTTGTAGTCGTAGAAATACCCAGTCACCTACATCAAAACTTCTTTCGCTGCAATGTTGATTTGCATGTTGTTTCATTCTATCCTCTGACAAAGTGAGGTTATCCTTTAAGAGTTGGAGAACTTTTTGTTGATGCTCTATGTGATATTCCACTACTTGAACCTTAGAATTTTCTCTTAGATATGATGTGATGGACGGTGGATGATATCCATAAAGTGCCATAAATAGGGTCATTTTTGCTGCAGTATGGAAGGAAGTGTTATACCACCATTCAGCCAGAGGTAACGATTTGACCCATTATGTCTGTTTATTAGATAAAAAGCAAAGAATATATCCTTCCAAACATTTGTTCAATATCTTAGTTTAACATCAGATTGAGGATGACAAGAAGAGCTATGCAATAGCTGAATACCCAGACAAGAAAATAATTATGTCCAAAAATTTCCAATGAAAATAGGATCTCTGTCGCTCACAATAATCTTTGGATTTCCATTTAGCTTTTGAATTGTTTCCATAAATGAAGTAGCAATTGTACTCACTTTAAATGGATGAGATAATGCACAAAAGTATGCATACATGGTAAGCCTATCAACTACAACCATGATGACATTCTTTCCTTCGGACTTGGGTAAACCTGTGATAAAATCGATTGAAACCTCCTCCCAATGTTTATTTGGAATGGATAAAGGTTGTAATAGACTTGGGGTCATAATTGTCTCAACTTTATTTTCTGGGAAAACCAAACATTTTTCCACAAACTTTTGAATATCAAATTTAAGGCCATCTCAAAAAATTTCCTCCTTAACCCTGTGGTAATTTTTAAAAATCCTGAATGCCCTCCTAAGGGAGAGGTGTGAAATTCTAGAAGAAACTTTTGTTTGAATTGGGAATTCTTACAGAGGTATAAGTGATCTTTGTACCATAACAAATCATTTTTCCAGCTAAATGTATCAGATGTACTAGTATCTTACTGCAATTTTGAATGAGTGCCCACACTTCTTCCTCATTATTCCATTCATACCTTGATTCGTTTATCCCATCTGGTTGGATAATAGAAATGGCATAAATAAATGCTTCCACATCCTCATCCTTTCTTGAGAGTGCATCCGCAACCTCATTTTTCTTACCTTTTTTATAGATGATTTCAAAGTCATAACCTAACATCTTTCTGACCCTTTTTGCTACTCTTCTGAAGACAATCTTTGTTGTAAAAACTATTTAAGACTATCATGATATATTTTTACCTTGAAATGTCTTCCCATTAGGTAAGGTCTCCATTTCTTAAGTGCATGTCGTATTTCTGACATCTCCTTCTCATAAATAGATTTGTGTAAATACTTTCCTTTGAATGGATGACTTTCGAAAGCAATGGGTCTTTCTTCTTGCATTAAAAATCACCAATTCCATTTCCTGAGGCATCACCTTCCACAATAAAGGTTTTTGTGAATTATGGCATAGCTAAGACCGGTGCTTGGCATATTTCCTCTTTAAGATGTTCAAAGGCCTTCGTTTCTTCTAGAGTCCAAGAACATGCATATTTCTTCAGTACTGTTGTTAAATGTGCTACTATTCTCCCATAATTCTTAACAAACTTGCAATAATACCCTGTCAACCCAAGAAATCTTCGTAGATGCTTTATGGATGTGGGTATTTTCCATTCCTTAATGGATTTAATTTTTCTAAGGTCTACCTTAACACCTTCATGACATACAATATGACCCAAATATTCCACCTCTTTCACTCCAAAGAAGATTTGGAGATTTTTGCATACAATTGTTTCTTCTCCAATAGTTTGAGCACTCTGTCAACATGTTGAACATGATCATTCCAAGACATGTTGTAGATTACTATATAATCAAAAAATACTAACACAAATTTTCTAAGGAAGGGTTTGAAAATGGAATTCATCAAACCTTGAAATGTAGAAGGTGCATTGATAAGGCCAAACTCCATGACAAAAAATTCACAATGACCCTCATGAGTTCTAAATGTTGCTTTCAGAATGTCTGTATTCTTCATTCTAATTTGATGATATCCTGAACGAAGGTCCAACTTGGTGAAGTAAATTGCTCCATGCAATTCATCTAATAATTCATCAATGACAAGAACGAGAAATTTATCTTTAATAATGACCTTGTTGATATCCCTATAATCCAGATACGTGCGCCATGATCCATACTTCTTATGCACCAATACTAATGGAGTAGAGAAAGAACTTTGACTAGGTTGAATTATACCAACCTCTAGCATTTCTGCAACCATATGTTCAATTTCATTCTTTTGGGCATAGGGATATCTGTAAGGCCTGATGTTTGGAGGAACACTTCCTGGAATCAAATGAATAGCATGATCATGATCACGAATAGGTAGGAGGCCTTTGGGAGTCTCAAATACCTTGGAATGATTGTCCAATACTTTTTGGAGATCTGGAGGAATAGATGATTTTGATGTGGGAACCTATAGTGAACATAATTGTGCGAAATGATTATCTTTCCCAGTTTTCCTGTGATACCCCTTAATTCAACATCCTTTACTTTCGAAAAAAATTTCAAGAAAAGTTCTTGAAAATTAAAAGCTATCGTACCCAAATATTGTAGCCATTCGACTCCTAGTACATCATCAACACCACCCATTGGAATGGAAAGCATTGGACTCTTCACCACATATTATCCCATGGATACATTGTTATTATGGAACATTCTAGAGAAATATATGGTTCCTCCATTTGTAATCATAACTTGACCCTCTGGTGCTGGATATAGGAAGTAATTCAATTCCTTGGCCATCTTACAATGAATAAAATTATGGGTACTACCCGAATCAATCAACAATATTACCTTTTTCTTCTTGATGTGTCCTTATATCTTGATAGTTTGAGGAGTGGTAATTCTAGCCAATGCATTACAAGATATGGTCAGGTTCATTTCTTCTTTCTCTAGTGTTTGTTCCTGTGGTATCAACCTTGTAGGTTGTGGAAGGCTAGGGGAAACATCATTTTTATTTTTATAGTTGTGAGTGGTAGGCTTCCTTGTTGCCAAAACATTTCTTTCAATTTTTCTTGCCAACTTGAATGCCTTCTCCAAAGAATCAGGTTCCCAAAGGTGGACCTCATGTTGGACGTTATCCTTTAAAGTCCCTATGAACACTTCAATCCTATGATCCTCTGGAATATCTTTTACATTTATATTCAATTTTTGGAAGTCTCAATGTGCTCCACCATTGAAACCTTTTGTTTGAGATTTATCAATTGGGTAAAAAAGATGTTGCTTTTTGTATCCTCATAATGTGTTGTGATTTCCTCTATAAAAATTTCCCAAGTGACAATTTGTTTACGAGAGCAAAGCCATTGATACCATACAAACTTATTGGGTTCCAAATATAAAGTTTCAATGCGTACCTTTTGTGTGTTTTGCACATTATGGAGCTCAAAATATTGCTCCATATGTAACATCCATGTTACGAGATCCTTGCCGTCAAACTTCCTCATATCGATATTTGGAACATGGTGGGTCTTTAATCCAACATTAGAGTCTAAGAAATCATGACTAACATTTCTTTTGTTCTCATCACGAGTTTCCTTTACTACCCTTTCGCCATTAGTAAGCATTTCTTGTAGTAAATTTCTCAAACCTATCTTCAAATCTTCCATGTTTCCTTTAATTTTTGCTTCTATACATCCATATCAGCTTCCATGCCATTATTTAAACCATCCATCTTGGGTTCAGTTACTTTTTGTGAGAGCAAAATTTGTTGCACTTGGTCTTGTAATTTTGATATATCATGTTGTATTTCTTCCTCTTCTTCATGTGTCATAGTAGAGATTTCAGGTTGATTACTACGTGTTTCCATTTTCTTTCTTTAGGTCATCAATGAATGATAATTATGCTTCACAATGCCCTTTGAATCACTTCAAACTACTTTCTCAAACACAACTTATGAAAAATTTTAAAAAAAGTACAGACCTTTTTTTTCCCGTTTTGTATGAGCTCGATCTTGAAACACTTGTAACTCTATATTTACAGATACCCAAGTTCTAAAATTTTGGCTTGTGATATCCCTCTAAGTCCTCTTTCCAACCCCACAACTCTAATTGCGATTTGATTCTATAAGAAATAGCTATGCACAATCACCCGCGATGATCTAATTATAGATTAATTCAGTGGAGCGAACTTGTACGACGTTCCATGTGTCACTGTTTCAACCTTCAGCTCTAAAACCAATACCCAAAAAGTTACACTCTGTCCTCTTTCTATCACTTCTTACAAAATTTGAATCTGATGCTTAGAGAGAACATTATGACTATCTGTCCAAGGTGACCTGTTTGAGATCGAATTCAGGAGCTTGCAAAAACCCTAACTTACTCAGTTCATATCTCCGAAATTATAACAATACAAGATCTGAAATGAGGTCAAAAGATTCATCATGATTTTATCTCAAATGGGTTTTAATTTCAACTTCTTAAACCTCGTAGAAAAAATGATATAGTGAAAATTCCCTGATGACCTATTTGCAGTAGCGAAATCGTAAAATCCAAAGCTCTGAATACCAATTGTTATGCAAACAGCTCACAAAATAGAAGAAAGAGATAGATCAATGACTTAAAAAGGATCCTCTTCAAAGGGGAAACCTCCTTTACATTACAAAAATGAACAATTCTTTGAATGATACAAATGACATGACCTCCTTTCTATATATAGGAGTCTAAGGGGTCATAATATAATCAGAGCCGACATAACAATAATAATGTAAGGGCACAACAATAACAGTCGTTGGCTTCTATGCGGCACAATAAAAATAGTATGGGGACAATATGGGCACAACAATAACAATAAGGGGCTACAATCACAATAATAATAAGGGAATACACTAGTATTATAGGGACCTACCATAATCTTAAAATTATGAAAATGTCCAAATCCTTGACTCCTAAAGAAAAACAAAAATGCATTGAGTTGTTTAAATAATTCTCTGATGTGTTTTCTTGGAGCTATGAAGATTTAAAATCATATGATACAAGTATCATATAACACACCATTCCCATCAGGGAAGATCAAAAATCCTTCAAACATAAATTGAGGAGAGTGAATCCAGTCTTATTAACTTTGATAGAAAAAGAAGTCAATTTTTTGTTTGCTGCAAAGATCATTGTACCTCTCATATTTTCATAATGGGTCTCTAATAAAGTACTTATTAGATGTTAGAATTATGATGCATGTGTTGTACTTGATGGAAACCCTCTTGTAGTAGAACAAGTATATGGTAACTAGATGAATCTACAGGACAAATCAAAGGTGACAAAATGATGGAAATAATGGTCAAAGGTTTCGTACAGGGAGTTTGTAAGTGTGTGTTATCATTGATAACAAGTTGTTCTTTGATGAATGAACTAATTGATAAAAGTATAAACATTATGTGACTGAATGCATGGCAATTTTGTTAACAGATGTGACAAGATGTGAGGCAGTTCAAAGGAATCATTTAAGAATTAATATACAATGGAAAATCATATTGCAACAGCTCTATTCAGAGGTAACAAAGTAATGATACAAATGAACAAGATGATGGAACAAAGGACTATAGATCAGAATCAAGAAATTGAGGAAAAAGAATGTTTTCAAGTATGTTAAGTTGTATACACAGGTTAACTGTAAAAAAAGAGCGTATACATATGCACACACTTTCACATAAATAAAAGTGCATATGGGATGAAAAATTAAGGAAATTAAGGTGAAAGAATACCAAGGGTCCATACCATGGTATTAGCCCACAATATTGAGTGGAGTAACGGTTGTTTGATCCCATCCAAGAATACCACAAGTTCTAGTGTGTGTTGGTCCGAGGTATTGAGAAAGGCTAAAAGTATATAAGGAGGTGAAGATCAAAGGGCTAAGTGGACAATGAAATGAATATCTTATGAAGGGTTATATCAAAATCAAATATGCATGTTATGGGTTTGTGATGATTTTCTTGACCTGGACTAAGTATGCAGCTGAGTGTTTGATGATGGATGAGATCTAATGATGGATCAAGATCATAATGACCTATCATTATGTGATCTGATAATGGATAGGCTAGATCTGAGTGCTAACAAATATTTTGTACTTTAAATGCTATGATATGGGTATATCTAAAGTCTGGAATAGTTGCAAGATATAAGTTTTTAGTTGCAGATCTATACACTGGTTCATGTTGGTGAAGGCTCGTACACACGCTGGTTTGGTACTTCCAAATAGCGTATGTAGAAGAAAATATTGTTTTTCAGGAATGACTAGTCTATCTGATCAGTGTTATTGTTTTACTGTTGTTTGTCAATGATGTCTTCGTTAGATCTGAAAGTAAAATTGATTTTATAAGGAGATTGAGTCTAGTTGATTGAATGATTGATAAAGAAGGATGATCCTTGTTGCTACCTATTTAGAACTCTATAATTTGACAATAGATCCTCATAATGTTACTGGTTGCCACAGTTTTGATTCAGAGGTTTTCATGATTTAGTAATTTTGGAGGTATACATAGGTTTGGTTAAAGGAAGTAGTGTATACACGCAGGTTGAATTCATTGAAGTAGCATATACATTCTGACATATGCTTTTTGAGGTTTCAGTTGGCTCTCGTTGTTGATGCAATGTTCTAGGTTTAGATTGGTGTATTGGTTACAGTGATCTATCTATTCTAGTCGAATTCTGATTAAGTATTAGTTGATTAGGTTTTCAATGATTGTGTGATTCAGTTATGTCAGAGGTTCAATGATTATTTGATTTAGTTGTGGTTGATTTAGAGATTGATGATTGAGTTTCAGTGAATTGTTGATACAGATGCATTTGATAGCTGTATTTCAGTGATGATTGATTTTTAGATACAATGTTACTGATGGGTCCAGTGTGAAAATTTGATAAAGCGTGGCCTACATATAGTGTTGTTGTGTACCAGGAGTATCCAATTTGAAAACTTATGAAACGTGGTCCCTGGAGGATACTGAGGGTTGGAGCCTTAAGTAAGGTATTCAAAACTTCATATCAGTAGTGGTTGGTGATTTGATCAGGGGTTTGGAGATCCCTTCCAATAGAAGCTGGAGAACGAGTGAGTAGCCTTATATAGGTCAGTGCCTACGTACTAGTAAACATATCAGCTAGTACAAGAGCTAGGAGATTGTAGATCCATTCTAGTAGAAGCTGGAGAACGATAGAATATTGTAGCCTTCTGCAATTGGGTTCTTGCGTACTGGTATGAGTCTGCATCAATACAAGATTGTAAATAGATAATTATTTATAATAAAAGAAGACAAAGACAACAACGTTTCTCTCGCATTAGGTTTCCACCTTAAATCTTGGTGTTCATGTGTGTTTCTTATGCATGATGGTTTATTCTATTATTACTGCACATGGTTACTATTTAACGTTTAATAAAGTACTGATGCACTGATTAAAGGTCAACATATGATGAATTAACTGAATCATAAGTTTAACAGATATACGTTGGTTTCCTTAAGAACAGTTGTGTGCACACGCGAGTTCCCTTCACTGAAGTAGGGTATATAAATATTATTATGGAAATGAAAATGTTATTGATTTTTAAATATTGATTCACCCCCCTGCCCCTCTCGGTATTATTCCCAACAATTTGTATCAGACCGGGTCCTTTGGCAGAAGCTTGATCACTTGAAGGAGATTCATTGTAACAATGGGAAAGAAGCAAAAGAAGAAAGCACCTAAGAATAAGAAGACATCTCAAAGGAACAGTGAAAACAGCAGAGAGAACTAGCTATTAGGTGGAAGTAAGTATTCAGATTCAGAATCACTTCAGATTGAAGATGAACAAGCAAAAGAATTATCAGGTCAAAATTTTTGGTCTTCTGGTGATACATTTTTTTGTTCATGCAATATTGATGATAATGAAAGTGACAGAAATATAGAGGCAAAAGTTAAAAGGCTCACAGAAAAAAATAGAGATCAACAAGATCTATTTGAAAAAAGGGAGTATACCTACAAAGAAGCGATTACTAGGTTAAAAACTCAATTGGAGGAAGGAAAGAAATAAAGAAACAGTACAAGGAAAATGACGATCAATGTCAAATGTTGTAGGATGAAGTGACATCATTGAGAAATGAAATAAAATAAAAGGAGACAACAATAAAAAAACTCATAGAAAGATCCAGTTACTATAAAAGTCTTGAAGTTGAGATGGTCTCTCTAAAGGATCTTGAAAATGCAAATAAACAAAATGAAAAACTACCTCAAGCATATGAAGAACAAGAAAATGAGATTCTCAAATTAAAACAACAAGTGGAAGAAGGAAGAAAAGTTGAAGAAATCATGAAGAAGCAGTATCTCGAAAAGGAAGAGAAATATCAGGTTGAAGTAAATATCTTAAAAGGTAAATTAGAAGAAAATGATAAAATTTTACGATTCTAAGATAGTACTAAGATTTTGGATGATATTCTTTGTAGTCAAAGGTCTCCTGCCATCAAATCTGGTCTTTGTTTTCATAAAACTGCTAAAGGTGAATCTAGCTCACAAACTGAAGCAAGGAACTCTAATGAAAAATCTAAATCAACAAGGATATAAGAGGTCAACCCCATCAACAACCAAGGAAAGAAAGCCTTCAAAGAAAATCATTTACTCCTAACCATGGAAGTGTTAATCGATTATTTCCTCTCATGAATAATGTTGAATGTTTTATATGTCATAATTTTGGACATATTGTAGCAAGATGCAGAAGTAGAATGGTTCAAGCTAATAACTGTCACATGGAAAGATCATCAGCTTCCAGGTACTTTAAGGGATATTGTTTTTCTTGCAATATGTTTGGTCACAAAGCCATTGATTGATTTATAAGGAATATGAAACATATAATATGTTATGCTTGTAATAAGTTTGGGCATATAGCAAAATAATTTTGGAGCAAATTTCGGCCAACATACCAAAAGGAGAAAACATATTCAGGGGGAGCTAAAAGAGTGAAGCTTCAGTATTCCAATTCTCATACGCAGTTATCATGAAGACAAGTTGTGTAAATACATGAGTTAGAAGTTGCACAGTCGTGTATATGTTGGTTTGATGTAGAAGCAGTAAGACATACTCAAGAAAAAAGGTCTGATATGGTTTAGACAATTATCAATTATCTTTTATGTCTAGATGATTGATGACTACAGTCTGTGGATGTTACTTAGTAGTGATTTTGACCTTCATAAATTGTTGATGACTTGATGTATAACTAGTTGATAAGGATACCTTGATGATTCTTATTGATATATGCAATGATCAGATCTGACAGTGAACAGTGGGCACAGGTTCAGGGGGAGAATATGCTATGCTTCTAATAATATATTGTTGGCATTATGTTTAAAAGTCTTTGGTACATAACGGATCTTATCAATGGTGAGGATACTTATGTTGTTGAAGTGTTTAAATGATACATCATGCTATGCTGCAAACAGGAGTTGCCTATGATGAAATCTCAAATGATACTTATATTGCTTGAGCCACATAATTGTTATTCGGATCATAATTATGGATGATTATGGGTGACTCTTTTGATGATGCATATAGTACATTAGGTGTGTTTCTTACATTGTGATCTTCATAAGGACAAGGAGAAGAATAAAGCTTGAGTACACAACTTCATTATTTGATAAGTGTCATTTCTTTTATGCAATTGTCATCAATACCTTCAAAAATGCATTAACTCCATATGGTGCAGTTATGGATGAAGATTCCTATAGTTCTTAGCTCTCACATGGTTGAGAATTGTTGTTGTTGATCGTATCAAGAAAGCTTGACAAATGACTATGAGCTCATGGTTTTCTAGATACATATTTCTATCTCTATGATGGATACATATTACACTGATACATGGATGATTACTTAAATTACACATTGGTAAATAATGTTGGTTGGCCAACAAAATGGTGTTATTTTAGGTTTCATGAAGATGTATCTATTTGAAGACATGGCTTACTTAGTCACATAATGATGATGAATTATTACTTTATGATGATATGTTTGGTTCTCACATATGTATATCATGATTGATGCTTATCAGATGTGGGATGTTGAAAAATCCCTAGTGAAGGTACATGGTTGATATATTAAGGATTGTTATGGAAAGATCATGTAGTTCTTGGTACAATGATGATGGTATAGACATGGATGATGACTATGGTATTTTCACATACATATTATATGACGTGAATGGTTACTTAGTTGATTAATGGAAGGCTATGTTAAGGCTATTTCTACTAAGGAAACAGAGCAAGTTGATCTTGATGAGATCAAGAGGATGAGTTGATATCTATATGCGACATACTTTGTCACAGGTTGATGATATTTAAGGTACAGTGGGTTATCTTGCAAATTTTTGATGGAAATATACAGGTTGTTGTTATGGATGTTGCTAACAGATGCTTATGGTGCAGATCATCTATGGTGTATGATAATTGCTGATAACTATCACAATCTTGTCTGGATATTTGGTATTTGTTATAAATTTTAGGTATATCATTTTATGTAAAGGTCATGTAAAGACCTATGATGTAATAATTATCATATTCAGTCATGTATGGACTTTTCAGATCATGTCAAATATGTAAAACCCACTTGGTTGGGTGGATGAGTCAAATTTGTTGTAACCCCACTTGGTTGGGTGATTGATGTATGTATGAGTCATTGTTTATAGGAAGGTCATTATAGAGTCATGTTATTTTTTAAAAATATTTTTGCAGACTCTGCATATGCTTAGGGGGAGCATGGACGGTATAGTGTATCTCAGTATGCACAAAGGGGGAGTTTGATAAGAGAATTTAGCATGTGCCTAAGGGGAGCATGATCATTGTTCATATTCACCTATTCAGATATGGAAGTCTTCATTTAACATTGGTCAGTTAGCCCTTTTCCCTTGATGTCAAAGGGGGAGAGTAGATTGGTGTTTGGAGAGTGGTGTTTGGAGAGTAGAATAGCTTGGTGCTTATCTTGATGTTATTTACAGGTTGTGGTGACTAAACACCAAAGTAGTTGCCATCAAGTCCAAAGGGGGAGATTGTTGGCATTATGATGCATGTCTTTACTTGATGTCAACCCACTTGTAGCAGAATAAGTATATGGTAACTAGATGAATCTACAGGACATATCAAAGGTGACAAAATGATGGAAATAATGGTCAAACGTTTGATAGAAGGAGATTGTTAGTTTGTGTTGTTGTCCTTGATAACAAGTTGTTCTTTGATGAATGAACTAATTGATAAAATTATAAACATGATGTGATAGAATGCATGGTAGTTGCGTTTATAGATGCCACAAAATGCAGGGTAGTTGAAAGGAATCAATTCAGAAGTAATATACAATGGAAAATCACAGTATAGCAGGTCTATTAAGAGGTAATAGAGTAATGATACAGAAGAACAAGATGATGGAACAAAGGACTACAGATTAGAATCAAGAAATTAAGGAAAAATAATTTTTTTAGGTATGTTAAGTTGTATACACAGGTTAACTATACAAAAAGAGCATATACACGTGGGTTCATTGTACAAAAGGAGCATATATGTATGCATGCACTTTCACAGAAAGAAAAGTAGGTATCGGATGAAAAATTAAGAAAATTAAGGTGAAAGAATACCAAGGGTCCATACCGTGGTATTAGCCCACAATATTGGGCGAAGTAACGGTTATTTGATCCTGTCCAAGAATACCACAAGTTCTAAGTGTTGTTTTGGTCCGATTTATTGAAAAAAGCTAAAAGTATATAAGGAGGTGAATATCAAAGGGAAAAGTGCACAAGTAATGAATATCTTATGAAGGGTTAGATCAAAAGAAAATATGCATGTTATGGCTTTGTGATGCTTTTCTTGATCTGGACTAAGTATGAAATTGAGTGTTTGATGATGGATGAGATCTAATGATGGATCAAGATCATAATGACGTATCATTATGTGATATGATAATGGATAGGCTAGATCTGAGTGCTAACAAATGTTTTGTTCTTTAAATGCTATGAAATGGGTATATCTAATGTCTGGAATAGTTGCAAGGTATATTTTTCTATTTGCAGATGTATATACTAGTTCGTGTTGGTGCAGGCATGTATAGACATTGGTTGGGCACTTCCAAGTAGCGTATTCAGAAGAAAAGCTTGATGTTCAGGAATGACTGATCTATCTTATCAGTCCTTCTATTTTATTGTTTTTCAATGATTTCTTCAATAGATCTAAAAGTAAAATTGATTGTATAAAGAGATTGAGTCTAGTTGATTGAATGATTAAGAAAGAAGGGTGATCCTTGCTGCTATCTATTTAGAACTCTGTAATTTTACAGTATATTTCATGATGTTACTGGTTGGTACAATTTTGATTGAGAGGTTTTTATGACTCGGTAATTTTGGAGGTATATTCAGGTATGGTTAAAGGAAGTAGCATATACACGCAAGTTGGCTTCATTAAAGTAGCGTTTACATTCCGGCATATGATTTTTGAGGTTGCAGTTGGCTCTGGTTGTTGATGTGGTGTTCTAGGTTTAGATCTATGTACTAGTTATAGTGATCCATCTATTCTAGTTGAATTTTGATTAAGTATCAGCTGATTTGATTTCAGTGATTGTGTGATTCTGTTATGTCAGAGGTTCAGTGATTGTTTAATTCAGTTGTGGTTGATTCTAATATTAATGATTGGGTTTCAGTTATATCATTTCACTCAGCATAATATCAACAAAAAACTGAACATTTAATTTTGAACTTTTTTTAATCAAACGTTTTAATTTTTTAATTGTTAATATTTTTTAATTTTTTTCACTTAAAATATTGAGTTATTTACCACTGTTTGTAAATGACCAATCAAATTAAAAGGGAAAAAGAAAATATGGTTTGTGTGTGTGGGGAGAAGTACATTGGGAAGAATTTAATATAATAAGAAATATTTATGTTTAGAATATAAATAATGAATGGTATTATAGTTGGAAGATTGACTAATAAAATTCATATAAGTATTTTTTGTATTTTTTTTAATGTAATGTTAGGGTTATTTTATCACTAATGGAAATCATACACATAATAATGTTAATTTAATGTGCAATAAATTAAAAAAAATACATAAAAGTATTAAACTAACTATATATATATATATAGAGATGAAGAGAGAGAGAGAGAAAAGAGAAAGAGAGAGGAGAGAGAGAGAAGAGAAGAGAGATTTCCTATTTAAAATAGTTTAAGGAAATTTACATGTCTTTTCATTAGATATTTGTCAGATTCTCTTAATATTTATTTCTTCAATTATGATTGGAGGCATAAAAAATATCATATTCTTGTACCAAAGTATATCTTCTTTCCAGTCCCCATGTTTTATAGAATTCATTTCTTCCTTTATACATTAGACATTTTGTTTAAATTGTTGTGATTTTTCCATTCATGGTGAGCTTCTTCCAACCATATTGAATAGAATATGTAATATAATATAAACTTGAGGCTTCTTATATTCTACAAAGAGCATCTACTAGCACATTGTCCTTCCCCTTCATGTAGATTATTTCAAAATCAAGCCCTTATATTTTTTCTACCCATTTTTGTTTCGCTTTTGATGACAACATTTTCTCCATAAAGTATTTTAGGATTTCATGGTCAATCTTGACCTTAAGGTGTCTCCAAATAATACACTATCACTATTTTTTATTGCATGTAGAATTGCTTCAATTTGTTTTTCATGTGTTCATTCATGAAATATTTTCCCTTGAATTATTTCCTTTCAAATTCCATTTGTCTCCCTTCTTGCATAAGCAATACTCCAATTCCTTTTCCTAATGCATCACATTCTACTATGGATCTTTTCCAAAAATCATGCATTGTCAATACTAGTGCAGAAGACATGACATCCTTTAAGAGTGAGGATGCCAAAGTAACCTCACCATTCCATACAAATGAGCTTTTCTTCAAGAGAGATGGGAATTGGTTGATAATGTGTGAAAAATTATTAACAAATTTCAGATAATACCTTTAAGTTCCAAAAATCCTTGAAGATAGTTGATTTCTTCAAACATAGTTCTCTAAGTAATTGATTTTTCTCTACTACTACTCTTGTATCACTTCCAAACTTGTGAGTTAAATATGCATATGTAACACCCTCCTCCCACATCTACCCAAGTAACCAGCTAACCGAGCTAAACATGTGATGAGAGGCTACTAAGATTAGATTCAACCTCCTATATGACCTTCAGGAAGTGGAATCGACAGAGGCACAACATATAGACCTTCCACATTAGCTACATGACTCCCAAGAACCATCCCAACTACTCAGATAGCTAG
The DNA here is from genome assembly GCA_000404065.3 of Pinus taeda. Lineage (NCBI taxonomy): Eukaryota > Viridiplantae > Streptophyta > Pinopsida > Pinales > Pinaceae > Pinus > Pinus taeda. The sequence goes on from APFE030976298.1 coordinate 39,181, forward strand.
CCCCTAGGTCCCACTAAAGTTTTAGACCACTTGAACCCTGGATGCCCCCGTGATATGGAGCTAATAATGTCCAGGAGGCTATGAACGCTCTCATACCAAGGCAAATCAGTGTCTAAGGACTATTTTTCCCAGTGTTGTGCCAGCGTCCCTAGGATTTGAGCTACTTTTTCAAGCCTACAGCCTAGGTAATTGCCCAGAATTGAACGACACCTTTAGAACAAGGAGATAACAAGGAAATAATGATTCAAATGTAAATAATAGAACAAGTCGTTAACCAGACACCTAGTATCCATGACAGGTGTTTTGTCAAACATATAACGAATATGTAATCTACATGTGTAAGCAATAGATTGAAGCATAGGGGTCTCATACTTATCTAAGAATCACTATGAAGCATTGTTCCCTCAATATCATTTGTTGCATTATCATCTATAAGGTCATATATATATTGTTCGTTCCTTTACAAGTAAAAACATAATGAGAGCCTGATCAGGAGCTCAAAAAATAGCTCAAATTTCAAAGTGGTTGGATTGGTGTGGAACCTAGAAGACTACTTAATTCTCGTCATCTTGAATCTGACGCAACTCATTTCGCATGAAACGAGTTTCGTATGACTCTATAAACGAGTTATGTTCACTTTCCCAAACAAACGAATTTAAAAAAAAAGTGCAGCCCAGTCAGCAGTTTGTACTATTGATGTGACATTGACTGGGGAGGTGATGTGGACATTGACTTGGTCAAAGTGCTTCTTGGCTAATGAAATCCTGCCAAGTGGCACATCCTGACTGGTTGTATTTTGTGGTTTTTCATTGGTTGAAATGATGGCCAACCACAGGCTGACAAGTGGCCTAGCCAGAGGCCACCACATGGAAGCCTAGGAGGCCTCCAAAATTGTTGTTAGTCTGAGTTGAAGCAGCAGGGGTCGAACTTGCGACCTTCCAACACTAACAAAACGACTTTACCAACATACCATGTGCATGGTTCCTAACAATATATGATGGCGGGCTTGATTTAAACTTTGATGCCACATTGCTTGGAGGTGAGCACAGACTTAACCACCCCATGTGAATGCCACTTCTTAACCGCCACCATTTTACGTGACCGCCAAAGGAAAAGGGGCCAGTGTCGGTGGTTAGCCCATGGGCGCATGCTCCCCCCATATGACCCTAAATTTATGCATTTCAGGCCTCAAAAGCCAACTTAAAATTTTGACAAATCCACCCATATTTCGATGGATTTAGTGGCTTATTAGTGAAAATCAGGGTGAAAATGAGGGTCAGTGCCAAATTTTGGGCAAATTGTAGAGTGAGAAGCGTAGAAACTAAGAGAGGTCATAACTTCTCTAGTTTTCGGCCAAATTGGGTGAAAAAAGAGGCTAAGTGGCCATTTTTGGACATTCTAGACTCATTGGAGCAGGTTACAGAACCATTTGAGCATTGTAAACACATACTTGAGCATAATAGAGCAAAATAGAGAGGCTCAAGCCATTGGATGTTGGACCAAGGAGATGTAGCCTGGGAGGGGTGAACTCCTTCATCATGCTCGTGTTGTGATGTGTTATTGGTGATGTTATGTACATTTATATTTTGTTGTTTAGTCTCTTATTTATGTTAAAATTAACATAAAAACACATTTTCACTTGCAACAAACTCCTAAATCCTTAAGAACATGAATAGAATTTTGTTATAATCTTAAGACGATCTTATTACAACATAATTAATATTCTTAATCAGATCATTTTGGTATCAAAGCACTAGGTTTTATTTGTGAAAGAAGTATTTAACTGTTTGCAAGTTTATGCCATGCTTACAAGGTTAAAACTCAAAGGAGGAGAAGGGAAGCTAGTTGAAAGCCCTAAAGTTGGGTCAAGGAGGAGGGAAAGGTTGCCACAATCTCCAACACCAGTTCTTCCTCAAGTTGTTTTTGAAGCTCCAGTGAGTATGGCTCATGAAGGAGAACCTACAAACATGACAGAAGATGAGAAGGTCTTCAGGAAGGCTTTCTTTGATATGACAGAGATGGTGAAAGTCCTCTATGAAGAGAGGAATACCAAGTTGTAGGGTGAATGCTCCAAACCCCCCAAAGCAGAAGGTTCTTCAGGAGGAGGTAATGGAAATGGAGGTAAACCTCCAACCTTTCCATTATCTTCTTCATGTTCTTCTTCACAAGTATGTTTACCCTCTTCCACTAACACAACCCTTACTCATACTCATCAACATACCTCAAAAGTAACTAGTAAATCACCCTTACTAAAACTTGATGTTAAATTTGTGCTGCCCATTTATAATGGTGAAGTGAATGCAAAGAAGCTTGATAATTGGATTCGTCGGTTGGAGGTTTGTTGCAGAATTCAAAACCTTCAAGAGAATGACATAAATTCAGTTAAATTTGTTGAGAATGGAGGGTGCAACACTAGTATGGTGTGAATCAAAGACACAAGAGGAGATAAAAAAAACATGGTAATATCTCAATTTCTTGGTCTCATTTCATTTTTGCAATTAAAATACAATTATACCCTCTAGATTATATGCAGAAGGCCATCATCAATTGGCAGAAATTGAGACAACTTAAAGGTCAAAATGTGAAAAATTACACCCCAAGAATTCAGAAAAAGGTCTCTAGTGTTAGGTGTAGATTTGCAATCACAAGACACATTTTTGAAGTACGTAGGGGGTTTACACAGTTACATTAGGCATACTATTTTGATGTTTAATACAAATAATCTAGATGTTGTGCATGTGCAAGCAAGTCATCTTGAGGCAAGAGGGAAAAACACTCCATTATAGGGTAGTAAAAATCCATTTAAGGGAAAAGAGAAAGGAAAGTGTTTCAAAGGAAAGAAAAATGCATCCATTAAGAAAGAAGGAGAGAAAACAATATGTAAACATTGTTCCTAAGAGGGACATGATGAAGCTAATTGTTGGAAGCTTCATCCTGACCAAAGAAATTCAACAATAGAGGAAAAGAAAAGACAGTTGTTGTCATTCAAGAGGATTTGGGATCTGATTTGGGTGATGAGACTAAAAATACAACCATGGGTATAAAAGGAAAATAATTCATTGCTAGCACTATTATATCAAATGGTCACACTAGTACTCCAAATGAAGAAACAAGGATTGAATTATTTCATGTGAAGGTAATCTCAAAACATATAATAATCGACACACTTTTTGATAGTGCATCTCAAGCCAACTTGATATATGATGATTTAGTCAAGAAACTTAACCTTGAAACCATTTTACATCCAAAGCCATATCCATTGGCTTGGATATGCAAGGACATAAATTTACAGGTTACAAGAAAATTTATCCTTCGGTTTGCAATCACAACAAACTTCATTGACAAAGTTGAATGAGATGTTGTACCACTTGATATATCAAGAATTATTTTGGGTAGTCCTTACCTTTATGATAGAAAATAAATCTTCTATCATCATGAAAACAAGTACCACTTGTTCAAGGATGGTGTGGATTATATTGTGAGAGCTCATTGTAAGAAACTAAACCTTTCATT
>APFE030976303.1:838-36066 GCA_000404065.3 Pinus taeda
TGACATTGTCTTTCACAGACATCTTCAGCAGGACTTTGGCTTTGTTTTCTCGTTTTTCCCAGTCTTCCCTCTCGTTTTTATGTGTGGTTGATGTCGGCTTCTGCTCGTCGCCTGTCACTATAGCCCATGCATTCGCACCTTCGAGCAGAGTCTGGATCTTAAACTTCCAGTTTGTGAAGTTAGATCCGTTGAGTTTACCAGACTCGTTAAGGTAGGATTCCATCGTGTTACTCATTGTGAATCTACTTAACAACAACAGCTAAAAACAATACCTGTCAGATCGATCTGTCACCTCTGCCACCGATCTGCAGTGTCTGGCACTCCCGCTCCAATGAGAAACTTCGGTGTTTCCAACACAGTCGAAACAACGATCTCATCACAATTGATCCGATCCACCTCTCCCAGATTGATCTGCCACTTCGCCGATCCTGCTCTCCTTGCAGATCGCCAACACGAAGTCAAGGTTTCCCGCAGATCTCCTCTGGCGCTTTCCCGATCTGTCTCTCCCGGACTGATCTGCACCTCCGCCAATCTGCTCCGTTTGCAAACCGCCAAACGAAGTTCACGCTGTTCAGGGATCTCCTTGGCGCTAACCCGAGCGAAAAATCCGCGCTAATTAAAAATTACTTAGAGTAGAAAAATTGGCGCGTTTTTCCCGGTAAAATCCGCGCTAATCGGGCTTTCTGGCACAATAGCGCGATTTCTCCCTCAAAATCCACGCTCTAGCGCGATTTCTCCCTGAATTTCCGCGCTCTAGCGCGATTTATCCCTCCAAATCCGCACTAATCGGTCTTCTGGAGCGACTGTCAGCGCAAAATCCGCGCCAATCGGCCTTTCTGCTCAGAAAAGAAAAAAAATTCCGAGTCCGAGCCAGGTGTTCTACAGTCCACCTGCTCAGTCAAGCACAGAGCTCTCGTGTACACACTCAGCCACACAGGCACTTCAAGCCTCACAGGCAAATCCACCACACAAGCAAGCTAGCATCTACAGGCACTTCAGCCTCACAGGTGACAAAGATGAGGCTCACTCAATCTGAGCTCTGATACCAAGATAAAATATGCACTGAATTGAAAAGAAAGAGATGTAGCTCTCAGGTGTGGCCTGCACCTGGAGACTACACTCACAAAACTTGAGAGATGTCTCTCGTTCACTCTATTACTATTCAATCAAAAGATTACATCATTAAATACAATACTAGGAAATAGGAAGTTGTACCCAAACCCCATAACTATAGGAACTAATCTTAAACTAGGGAGAAAGTTACAACAATGTAACCATTTTCTCCATTAATAATAAAATAATATTAATTATTCTCAACTATTCTTCCTTTCGGAGTTGTCTGAACTGTTGAGAGAATTTCAACACTATAACGACAATGATTGCGGTGCTCACAAGCCTAGACAGCAGTAATAGACTCCATTCTGTTCTTCTCCTCACAGAAGACACAGTAGCTAGAATCCCAGCCTGACTCATGGCATATAAATTTAATAACTTGTAGATGCCATATGATCGGTTAGAATGGTCTCCATCTAACTGTGAATTGTGTCCTTTTCATCCTCTATAACGTTTCCTGGAAGTAGTTCAGATGTCGGATTGGCATGCTCTGGATCTAATTGTGAAATATCTCCATTCACATCATCTATAACGTTTACTCGAAGCACCTCATTATTATTATGAACTTGCATGAGTTGCATCATAACAATAGCAATAGCAATAACAACATGATTTATAGCATACTCCGTCGGTATCTGTGCATACCCCAATTCTGGAGGTCTCAAGACGACATCGCCGTCGCCATTGATCTCAGCGTCTCTTTCCAAAATGTTTAGATGATCTGCCATGAGTAATCTGATGGGCCAAATGAAGCGTACAATTAGTAACTCGATTTCATATGTATATTACGATGAAACAAAGCTATGTAAAATAATCAATTCATGGATGACCAAAAGATATGAGCTTCAGATTTGAAAGCATTCCCAATTGCTATTCTCTAAATATTTGGACACCACAATGAAAACAAAGCATGACAAGGTTTAAGTTGAACTTTAGGCACTGAAAGCTTACCATACTTGATGCGTAGACTCTTTTTTGAGAGCAAACAACACCCACTATTTGGAGAAGCATTACGAAACTCTGGGGACATGATGTCCATCTGGGGATTTCCACGGCGATGAGGGTGACAGAAGGGCTGAAAACTGAAGATAGGCTGATATAGAAAATCTGACCCTGGTCGACTAAACCAGAGCCCAACATGGACCAGAGAGACCAGTTGATGCAGAAGCTCAACATGCTGCAGAATGTTCTAAATGCCGTCAAATCACAATATTTTTTGCAGCTAGATGGGCCAGTTGATGTAGAAGTGTTCAAAATTGCCCCAAATCCCAAAATCTTTTGAAGCCTGAAAGCCTAGTTAAAGCAGAAACTTACAATGTCGTTGAATCGCAATAGAATCGCAATTTATCTTGCAGCTGCGTGACGAAAGGCATGTATCTATACATAGATATTAAAAACCGTTGAAATAACTCGAAAGACATGGCAAAAGAGTTCTGGCAAAAAGGCATCACAGAAGTTCTTCCGAATTGATTTCTTTTAGGAATACTTTATTTGGTAACACCGGTTAATCTCCCAACATTTGTGCAGCAAAACGTAGATCTGCTTACTGAACGTAAAGATAGCCTTGTAAACGGCCACATGGTACTGACTGATACATTAAGGTACAGAAGAAACTATTGAGATGAATATCAGAGGAACTCAATATGGTCAGCAAGGGTATACCTAAACTAACCTGTGAGGTTTACTGTACTTTTACTTCAACTGGAGACATCTGTTATCAACAAGGCAGAAGCACCTACTTACTATATTTGTCCAATCCAACGGTGATTATATATTTGTCCGCTGGACTGAATACCTACGGCTTCCTTGTAAAATGACCCACAAGACTCCCTCCACGATTCATAATCTCATCAGTTCAGTACAATTTATTCAAATAGAACCCAAAGATGAATATTAGAGTGACCTTTGAAGATGCGTTTCTTAATATAATAATATTCAACAGAGCAGTAGCACTGGATCGGTCAAAGCACTAATCGAACTTTTTCTATTCTCTGTAATCAATGATAACAATACCAGTTAAATAATGCCTTTTATCGCACGATACCTATGAAAATGTGCTTCCTTTTATAATATGCAACCAATTGTGTCCCCAGGCGAAACTGAACAGAAAAAAAGAGGAAATGAAGGGGCCGAGCAGTACCTTACGATCGGTAAAAGCACAGTCGAACCCTAGTTCTATTCTCTACATTCAAATGATAACAATACTAGTTAAATAATGCCTTATTTTGGAAGTGACATCCAACCCAACACATATTGTACTCCACTGCACTGAATCCCTAAGACAGCATTGTAAGAACTCACATGAGACTCTCCTTTCCTTGTCAGTTAAATAGAGTCTCCCAAATTAAACAACTAAAACTAAAGACTAGCTATAAAGATACCTCTGAAAAATGAAAGCTTGATATATATCCAGCGAAAGTGTCCCCGGAACAAAACTGGATCGAAATAGAGCAAAGGAACGAAGAAGGGACCGAGCAGAACCAGAGTGGAATGGGTGGATAGTTGTGAAACGAAACCCCTACCCCTCATGGTTAAATAATATTCTTTTTGCGCATGACCAGTACGTGAATTACTGACGGGTGTACCCTAAATCAGTCCTTGGAAATTTCCAAGCAATCACTGGGTGGGTCCAAGGTATGAGGTGGGAGTCTATAGTGCAACCCACTAGAAGTATAGTTGAACGTTATGGCTCTAATTACCCTACCCATTGAGAGGCAGGTCCATTCGTAGCATAGTATCCTAAGGAAAAAGATAAGGGTGAAAACCCTCTTCAGGACCCTATTGTTGGAAATTAATTCCAAATGCAGCAACAGTTGAACACAAATCGCAAATTACGTCTCATCGCAAATCGCATTAATCCTTTCGCGTGTCCTTCGCAATGCGACGCGACACGATGCGATCGTGCGATGCAATCGTAGATTGCAAGTTTCGCCATGCGCGCGTTGAAGCTTTTTCTTTTTGTTTTCTGCAATTGCGATACTGCGATGCGATATTATCACACATCGCAGATCGCCCATCTCTCATCTCGCCTCTTCTCGCGATAAAGTATTGCGATGCGATCCTACCGCTCATCTACTGATCCGACGGTCCATATTTGTTCTCGTCAAAAGCGCGTCACCGCCATACTGCATTTACGCACTTTACCTGTTTGTGTTCCCAAGGAAGAGAGTTGGCTTTGTGCCATAACTGCTCACCAACAACATTAAAGAAAAGCATGGCCGAGAAGGAAAGAACCAGCATCGAGCCGGCCGCAGCATTTATTTATTACGAGTTTCCATACAACCGACTCAAGAATTACAGCAGAGACTCTGTCAGAGAGTTAAAGCAGTTGATGAACTGTTATGACCACTAATGCACTATATATATATTTAGACACAACAGTGTAGATATAGAATATAGAGTGTGTGAGAGCAAAGTAGATTGATAAGAGGTAATGCACAGCAGTGCAGAGAGAATTCCTTTTGTTGTGGAACTGAAGCGTTCCTGTTTGTAATCCCTCTGTTCAGAGGAAGACTATTTTTGTAACAACAATTTTTTTAATACAAGTTATAATTGTGTATTAAAGATCCTGTGTTTAGTATCAGAGCGTTGTTCTCTGGTCTTTTGTGTTTGAAATCATCAGAAATTTCCAACAAGTGGCATCAGAGCTGGTCTAGGAACTCAGTGAGTCAAAAACAGAGTTTGTTTTTCACTGTGGGAGCTATAAGAAGCTTATTGAGCAGATTTTTCTCGAGCAAAGAAAGCTTTTTACTTGTTTTAATTATACAGTCAGTATCTCTTCTTTACTTATACAGGTTAAGATGGCACATGCTGGAACTGGTTTGACAAATTCCCAACTGCCACAGTTTAATGGGAAAAATCACAGTTATTGGTCCATAACAATGAAAGCATTGTTTGCTTCTCAAGGAATATGGGATCTGGTTGAAACTGGCTATGCTGAACCTGCAGATGCAACAACATTGGCTGCTTTGATAGTAGCAGAAAGAGACCAGTTGAAGAGCGACAGGAAGAAGGATGCCAAAGCCCTCTTTTTCCTCTTCCAATCAGTACATGAAAGTGTTTTTCCACGGATAGCAGAAATTAAGACATCCAAGGAGGCATGTGATATTCTCAAAACTGCCTATCAAGGCATGGAGAAGGTGAAGACTGCAAAGTTGCAGATGTTGAGGAGAGACTTTGAAACACTCAGCATGAATGAATCTGATACAATAGATTCATTCTTTACTTGGGTTATTGGGTTGATAACCCAAATAAGATCTCATGGTGAGATTCTTGAAGAAAGAAGGATTGTAGAGAAGATCTTGAGAAGTTTACCCTCAAGGTTTGAAGCTATTGTGGTAGCAATAGAAGAAACACAGGATCTCTCACAGTTCACAGTAGATGAACTGAGTTCTTCTCTGTTATCTCATGAATACAGACTGAGCAGAGGAACAGATTCCTCTCTTGAGCAAGCATTCAAGACTCAGATGTCTTTTGGCTAAGGAAAAGGTCGAGACAAAGAAAATAACAGAGGTCGAGGAAGAAGCCAAAACAAAGGCAGAAATAATCCTGCAAGCACAAGTGGAAGGAGCTGCAATCAAAACCAAGATGAAGGTTCAAGCAGACAGCAAGCTCATGGACAAAGGTATGACAAATCCCAAGTCCAATGTCATTATTGTAAGAAATATGGGCACTACGCCAATGAATGTAGGAAAAAACAAAATGAGATGTATAATAAGCAAAATGCTAATTTTGCAAATGAAGAAGATAAGAATCCAAAGAATGTGCTGTTAACATGTAACACTGCACAAGACAAACAAGAAAATTTTTGGTTCTTAGACTCAGGTTGTAGTAATCACATGACTGGAAATATTGAAATGTTTGCCAATCTGGATGAAAATGTGAAATATGAGGTAACAAGGGGAACTGATAGTAAGATATCTGTCAAGGGTAAGGGCAGAGTCAGTATCCGAGCAAGAAATGGAGAACAGATGTTTGTGTCAGAGGTATACTATGTACCTAGTCTGAAATGTAATCTTTTGAGCATTGGACAGCTCATTGACAAAGGTTACAATGTGTTCTTCAAAGATAATATGTGTACAATTAGAGACATACCTCCAAGTAAGAAGATCATTGCACAGGTGCAGATGACCAGCAATAGAATGTTTCCCCTCAAACTCAGGGCAGATTTGAAGGAAGGAAGAACTATTGCAGCTGTAACATAAGAAGTCTTTTAGGAACAAGTGAAAGATGAGAATTGGTTGTGGCACTTGAGATTTGGAAATCTAAATTTCGGAGGCTTGAATCTGTTGCACAGAAAGGGAATGGTAAAAGGATTGCCATTGATCGAGAAGTCGGACAGCCTTTGTGAAGGTTGCATCTTGGGCAAACAACACAAAGAGAGCTTTCCAGCAGGAAAGAGTATAAAGGTAAAAACACCCTTGGAAATTGTTCACTCTGATGTGTGTGGACCGATGCAAATACCATCATTTGCCGGAAATAAATATTTTTTTAACTTTCATTGATGATTACACCAAAAAGACATGGGTGTATATGCTGAAACAGAAGAGTGAAGTGTTTGAGAAATTCTGTCACTTCAAAACTCTTGTTGAGAAGCAGTGTGGGCATTATATGAAAGTGCTCAGAATAGAGAGAGGAGGAGAGTACATCTCCAAAGACTTTCTGCATTTTTGTAGAGAAAATGGCATACAAAAGCAGTTTACCATGAGGTATACACCTCGGCAAAACGGTGTTGCCGAAAGGAAGAATAGGACCATTCTTGACATGGTCAGAAGTATGCTAACGGCAAAACACTTGCCGCATGAGTATTGGGAAAAAGCTGTCACTTGTGCAGTTTACATCTTGAATAGATGCCCAACTAAAGCTGTCATGAACAAAATACCAGAAGAAGCATGGAGTGGTCATAGGCAAATTGTCACTCACATGAAAGTATTCGGTTGTGTAGCATATGCACATGTACCGGATCAACTAAGGAAGAAGCTTGACAATAAGGGGGAGAAGTGTGTCTTTGTTGGCTATTGTGATGAGTCAAAAGCATACAAACTCTATAATCCATCCACCAAGAAATTGATAGTAAGCAGAGATGTGCAGTTCATTGAAGATGAAGCGTGGGATGGAAGCTTAGAGAAGACAGTAAATGTGAAGACAATTGTGTCTCACGAAGAAGAAGAAGAAGAGGAAGGGACAACAACAAACAATCCTTCCTTGGTGGCTCCTCCTCCATCACAGCAAGTACAACAAAACACACCACAAGCTGGAATTCGAACAGCTTTGAGAAGTCAAGGAAGTGCTACTCCAAGCACATCACAGGGATCAGAAATACCCTCAAGTTCGGATGGAACTCCAAGCACACAAAGAAGACCAAGATTCAGAAATCTGAATGAGATTTATGAACAAGGAGAGGTAAGTAACAATACCAGTCTGAATTCATTATTCGCTTTGTATTGTCATGTTGATGACCCAGTTCATTTTGAAGATACTGTAAATGAAGATAAATGGATTGAAGCAATGAATGAAGAAATTGGTGCAATTAAGAAGAGTAGAACATGGGAGTTAGTGGACCTCCCTGAAGGCAAAGAAGCCATTGGAGTTAAGTGTGTCTATAAGACCAAAAGCAATGTTGAAGGCAAGATCGCCAGGCATAAAGCAAGACTTGTTACGAAAGGCTACAAGAACAACAAGGCAAAGACTATGATGAAACCTTTGCACCAGTAGCAAGGATGGAAACAGTTAGAACAGTGTTTTCTATTACGGCACAACACAAATGGAAGATTTATTAGATGGATGTTAAATCTGCATTCCTGAATGGAGTGTTAAAAGAAGAGGTTTATGTTGAACAACCTCCAGGCTATGAAGTTGAAGGCCAAGAGCATAAAGTCTTCAAACTAAAGAAAGCTCTTTATGGGCTGAAGCAAGCTCCAAGAGCATGGTACAGAAGAATAGATGTTTATTTGATTGAGAATGGGTTTGACAAGTGTGATGGTGAACCCACACTCTACATAAAGGAGAATGACGGTAAGATTCTTATTGTTGTTTTATATGTATATGATTTGATTTTTACTAGCAATGAAGCTTCTCTTATTGTTAATTTTAAAGTGGTCAGGAAAAATGAATTTGAAATGACTGACTTGGGCTTCTTAAGATATTTTCTTGGAATTGATGTAGACCAAAGTGAAAATGGTGTTTTTATTTCTCAAGTTAAATATGTAAAAGCAGTGTTGAAGAGATTTAACATGCAGAACATCAAAGCAGCTGTGACTCCAACTGTAATGGGGTTGAAATTGACCAAAGAAGACAACAGCAAGGATTTTGATCCAAAATTATACAAGAGCATAGTTGGCAGCCTTATGTACTTGACTGCAACTAGGCCGGACATTATGCACACTGTGAGTTTAATCTCTAGATTTATTGAAAGACCGAAAGAGACTCATTGGCAGGCAGCCAAGAGGATTCTAAGGTATGTGAATGGAACAAAGGGGTTTGGTATTTTATACTCCTCTTCTAAAAGTTTCATGTTGACAGGTTACACTGACAGTGATTGGGCTGGAAGTGTTGATGATAGGAAGAGCACATCGGGATATGTGTTTCATGTGGGATCGGGAGCCATATCATGGGCTTCCAAGAAGAAACCAGTTGTGTCTTTGTCAACAGCAGAGGCAGAGTATGTGGCAGCAACAGCAGCAGCATGCCAAGCAGTGTGGCTGAGAAGAGTTCTCAGAGATTTTTGTCATGAACAAGAAAAGGGCACAACCATTTACTGTGACAATAGCTCAGCAATAGCATTGTCTAAAAACTCTGTTTTCATAAAAGGACAAAGCACATAGACACCAAATTTCACTTCATACATGAATTGGTTAACAATGGTGAGATTGTTTTGCAGCACTGCAGAACAGAGAATCAGCTAGCTGATATCTTGACAAAACCATTTGGAAAGAAAAGTTTTGATCATTTTAGGAAATGCCTGGGTATGCAGAAAAACCCAACAGTTGAAATTAAGGGGGAGTGTTGGAAATTAATTCCAACTACAACAACAGTTGAGAAGAAATTGCAAATCACATCTCATCGCAAATCGCATTAATGCTTTCGTCTATCCTCCGCAATGTGACGCGACGGGATGCGATCGTGCGATGCGATCGCAGAGCGCAGATCGCAAGTTTCGCCCTGTGCGTGTTGAAGCCTTTTCTTTTTGTTTTCTGTGATTGTGATACTGCGATGCGATATTATCGCACATCGCAAATCGCCCATCTCTCACCTCGCCTCTTCTCGCGATAAAGTATTGCGATGCGATCTCGCTGCTCATCTACTGATCCGATGGTCCATATTTGTTCTTGTCAAAAGCGCGTCACCGCCATACTGCATTTACGCACTTTACCTGTTTGTGTCCCAAGGAAGAAAGTTGGCTTTGCGTCATAACTGCTCACCAACAGCATTAAAGAAAATCATGGCCGAGAAGGAAAGAACCAGCCTCGAGCTGGCTACAGCGTTTATTTATTACGGGTTTCCATACAACCGACTCAAGAATTACAGCAGAGACTCTGTCAGAGAGTTAAAGCGGTTGATGAACTATTATGACCACTAATGCACTATATATATATGTAGACATAGCAGTGTAGATATAGAATATAGAGTGTGTGAGAGCAAAGTAGATTGATAAGAGGTAATGCACAGCAGTGCGGAGAAAATTCCTTTTGTTGTGGAACTGAAGTGTTCCTGTTTGTAATCCCTCTGTTCAGAGGAAGACTATTTTTGTAACAGCAGTTTTTTTTAATACAAGTTTTGATTGTGTATTAAAGATCCTGTGTTTAGTATCAAAGCATTGTTCTCTGGTCTTTTGTGTTTGAAATCATCAGAAATTTCCAACAGCTATCGTATGTATGTCTAACAGTGGACTCCGATGACATTGGGAGGAGAGCATCCAATGTCTAATTGTAGACTCCTATTAAGTTGGAAGGAGGGCAGCCAATCCTTAGATATAGGCTAGGGCATAAGTGATATATCCCATGTGCATTGTATATATTAAGTCTTGAAATGAATTAATAACAGTTTCTTTTATAAGATAAGTTTACAGTGTCTTAACAAATTTATTTTGATATAATAGCAATACGTAATTAGATCGACAAAATTTGGTTTAATTTAGATTTACAAAATTTGAAGGTTTATTTCCGGATAATTTAATTTGTCTAGAATTTGGCAAGAATTTATTAAAATTACAAGTTTGGTTGGTGAACTCTTCACAATCGAAGGGCCTTAGTGGTTTTTGAGGGTGCTTCAATACATATATGCTCTCAAAAAACTAGTTTAAACAACACAAATCAATATTTTGCCACAATTTTTTTCCCAAATACTCACTGGAAACTCCAAAAAGTCGTACTTAAAAACTACTCCAATATAAATATAATATATTATATATTTTAACAAAATCAATTTAACATCACGATAACTCGTGAACAAAATAAAATAGATTTAGTACAATATTATTTCCGCATAAAATGTAAAAACAATAAGTAATGAAATACAATTACATATATATGCTCATTCACATTTGATGGTGAACAAAATAAAATAGATTTAATATAATATTATTTCCGCATAAAATGCAAAAACAATAAGTAATGAAATAGAATTACATATATGCGCTCGTTCACATTTGATGGTGAACAAAATAAAATAGATTTAATATAATATTATTTCCGCATAAAATGTAAAAACAATAAGTAATTAAATACAATTACATATATATGCTCATTCACATTTGATGTCTCTCTTTGCAGCATTTGATTTCTTGGTTCGCCTTTGGTGGTTCGCATTTGATATCTTTATCTACGGCATTTGATTTCTTGGTTTGCCTTTGGTGGTTCGCATTTGATATCTTTATCTACGGCATTTGATTTCTCTTGTATTCATTCGGGTATTATGACCAGTTTTCTGTGATGGGGTGCCTACTCTGTGGCACATACAGTGAGTCTATCATGACCAATTTTCTGTGGTGGAGTTCCTAGTGTATGGCACATACAATGAGTGTATCTCACATGTGAGTCTATAGTGCAAGCCTGTGAAGACCTTTGATTACTCTACAGTCCAAATGTTAGAAATTGTAATTAGTCTTGTATGTGGAGTTAGTTAAAAGTAGAGAGTCAGTTAAGTGAGTGTTGAGTCAAGTCTAGTGATGGACGAAGAGTTAAGTGCAGTCAATATTTAGAAAGTGAGTTCACTGACTTAAGTGTGTGTGTATGTTAAGATATTTTAGGCGAGTTGCTAGTCGAGCACGTTAAATACCCTTCACCTAGTTCATTGTAAGAATCAAGTTTTGTGTGATCAAAAGAATAGTCGCAGCTCATGTGTTTTGTGCGTGAATTTGTGTTTTCTCTGTTCTGCCTTTTTCAACAAATTGTTATTAGAGCTAATGTCAAAAGTTTATCTAAAGAGACCCTGTAGCGCAACGACAGCATGCAGAGCCATATTGTGTGAGTTATAAAACACCGCACAGACAAAAAAGTCAAGAATAAAAGGCTTTTTTCTTCCACTGCTGCCTCCACCGATAGTTGCTGCCACCAAGTACGAGAATTGCTAAGTGTCATAAGCAGCCTAGAGAGTTGTTGCTATGATTAGAAGAACTCACTGCCACAGGTTTTGGGAACAATCACAGTTTAATTGTAGTTTTCATTTTTTTTTAATTATAATAGGGTTGCAGCCCCAACCATGGTCGAGTGGCAAGGAGTCTATAGAGAATGTAAATAGACTTTGTCGAGGGTTTGTAAACCCATATTTTCTGAAATTTTCACCATGGGATTTAGCAGCTGCAACTACCATGACCCACCGTTGCGGGGCCGTGAGCGTTTTTGAAAGGGAAGATTCAAAGCCTCATTTTAAAAGCAAGAGGTTTATTCATAAAAAAATTATGAGCACAAGAAGTTAACGAAGATAGCATGACAATGTTTTGGGTGAAAATTGTGCCATACGAAGGCACATATTGAAAATCATATTTTTTTCGGGGGCGATATGGAAGATAGCCTCATGCAATCAAGAAATAAACTATAAAATAGAGGAATGACCACAATCATGGGTCGCAACACACGACTGAATCATCTGAAGAAAAGAAATAAAAAAGAAGAGGCAAAGATCATTGTTATGCTTAGAAAGGTTCAGGCCACGACCAAGGAACTAAGAATTCTAGCAAGATATGAAGAAGAATTTGGTGCAAGGGGGAGTGACATGTAGCAGCAGGTTATGTCACAACGAAAGAAGTCAACTGCAGATCTAAGAGTAGATGAGCAAGACTCTGAGAGAAAAATAGAACTTAGAGAACCCCACTCAAAAGTGGATGATGGGTGTCAAGACCATAAAATTGAAACCCATTATGCAAGCATGAAAATGGATGAAGAAGATGCATCAAAGATTATAGAGAGAGAAGTTGAAGCCTCTGTGTGTGAAACACAACAAGAGAAAATAAATGCTCAAGCACTCCACTGTAATGTGGATGATGCAGATAATGGTGAATCCCAGTGTGATGAGGCACATGTGGACGATGAATGCAAAGTTATATGTGAATTGGTGAATACAGTCGCAGTTGGTGAAGTTTAAATTGTCAATGAAATTGACAATGATGACATGCATGCTCAGACATCCCACCATAGTATGGATGAACATAATGTTGATGATATGTATGGTTTATTTTTTGAAATATGGATTAATTGTGACAATATGGTAAGCACAATGTTTGATGAAACATTGAAGGTTGAAGCTACCGCTATAGCAACAAGATATGAAGCAGTTGGAATTGCTCATGAAGTAGTATGTCATCTAGTAGTAGTTGATGATAAGGAACATGATAAAGTGATTAAAGAGTTTTTGATGAGAATATCTAGTAACAACATAATAGTGGAAGAAAACCTCCATGCAGTTGAAAACAAGGCAGATGTAGAGTAGGAAATTCTCAATGAAGAGAGTCATATTAAAGATGTTTTTAACATTGTTTTTTAATATGCAAGTGTTGAAAATAGCATGGGAGCAGAAGTTGAAAGAAAGGTTGTTAATAAATTTGATGTAGATTTGAAGCTCATTGAAGAATGGATTCAAAAACCAATAAAACAAATTGATGCGAGTCTTAAAGTAACATCTAGAATAAAGGAATTGAATGAAATGGCTAATAATGATCTTGAGTATGAAGATTACAGGAAAAAAGCAGCAGTACCTGATGATGAAAGTGAAAATAATGATATGGATGTTTCTGAAGACAAAGATGAATGCATTGAAACCATTTTTCATCAATGGAGTCAAAAAGAGATAAGATTTTTCTATCAAGAAATATGGTAGAAAGAAACTCAAGAATATAAAGCACAAGAAGCAAAACAAAGAAGACAATTTGAAGAGACAATATTATGGCAACAATCCATAGTTGAATGAATATTTGAGGAGGAAGTTGTAGAAGATATGATCAATTTGTTTTTCAGAACAAGTTCAAAACAAGTCAAAGAAAAATTGCAACAACAAGTGAATAAAGCCTACAACAAGAAAACACAACAGAGAATGAAACAATTTTGAGGATATATAATTTGGAAGAAGAGAAAAAGAAAACGCAAAATTGTAAAAGTCTTGAGTCATTGTAAGCATAGCTGAGGCATAGACCAATAGGCATGTTTGAATGATAGTTGAGTCATGTTGAGTTAAGTTGATTCATATGATCGTAATTAAGGGGGAGTGTTAGAAATTGTAATTACTCTCATCTCGCCTCTTCTCGCGATAAAGTATTGCGATGCGATCCTGCCGCTCATCTACTGATCCGACGGTCCATATTTGTTCTCGTCAAAAGCGCGTCACCGCCATACTGCATTTACGCACTTTACCTGTTTGTGTTCCCAAGGAAGAGAGTTGGCTTTACGCCATAACTTCTCACCAACAACATTAAAGAAAAGCATGGCCGAGAAGGAAAGAACCAGCATCGAGCTGGCCGCAGCATTTATTTATTACGAGTTTCCATACAACCGACTCAAGAATTACAGCAGAGACTCTGTCAGAGAGTTAAAGTAGTTGATGAACTGTTATGACCACTAATGCACTATATATATATGTAGACACAACAGTGTAGATATAGAATATAGAGTGTGTGAGAGCAAAGTAGATTGATAAGAGGTAATGCACAGCAGTGCAGAGAGAATTCCTTTTGTTGTGGAACTGAAGCGTTCCTGTTTGTAATCCCTCTGTTCAGAGGAAGACTATTTTTGTAACAACAATTTTTTTAATACAAGTTATAATTGTGTAGTAAGGATCCTGTGTTTAGTATCAGAGCGTTGTTCTCTGGTCTTTTGTGTTTGAAATCATCAGAAATTTCCAACAAGTAGTATCAGAGGTGGTCTAGGAACTCAGTGAGTCAAAAACAGAGTTTGTTTTTCACTGTGGGAGCTGTAAGAAGCTTATTGAGCAGATTTTTCTCGAGCAAAGAAAGCTTTTTACTTGTTTTAATTATACAGTCGGTATCTCTTCTTTACTTATACAAGTTAAGATGGCACATGCTGGAACTAGTTTGACAAATTCCCAACTGCCATAGTTTAATGGGAAAAATCACAGTTATTGGTCCATAACAATGAAAGCATTGTTTGCTTCTCAAGGAATATGGGAGCTGGTTGAAACTGGCTATGCTGAACCTGCAGATGCAACAACATTGGCTGCTTTAATAGTAGCATAAAGAGACCAGTTGAAGAGCGACAGGAAGAAGGATGCCAAAGCCCTCTTTTTCCTCTTCCAATCAGTACATGAAAGTGTTTTTCCACGGATAGCAGAAATTAAGACATCCAAGGAGGCATGTGATATTCTCAAAACTGCCTATCAAGGCATGGAGAAGGTGAAGACTGCAAAGTTGCAGATGTTGAGGAGAGACTTTGAAACACTCAGCATGAATGAATCTGATACAATAGATTCATTCTTTACTTGGGTTATTTGGTTGATAACCCAAATAAGATCTCATGGTGAGATTCTTGAAGAAAGAAGGATTGTAGAGAAGATCTTGAGAAGTTTACCCTCAAGGTTTGAAGCTATTGTGGTAGCAATAGAAGAAACACAAGATCTCTCACAGTTCACAGTAGATGAACTGAGTGCTTCTCTGTTGTCTCATGAATACAGACTGAGCAGAGGAACAGATTCCTCTCTTGAGCAAGCATTCAAGACTCAGATGTATTTTGGCTAAGGAAAAGGTCGAGACAGAGAAAATAACAGAGGTCGAGGAAGAAGCCAAAACAAATGCAGAAATAATCCTGCAAGCACAAGTGGAAGGAGCTGCAATCAGAACCAAGATGAAGGTTCAAGCAGACAGCAAGCTCATGGACAAAGGTATGACAAATCCCAAGTCCAATGTCATTATTGTAAGAAATATGGGCACTACGCCAATGAATGTAGGAAAAAACAAAATGAGATGTATAATAAGCAAAATGCTAATTTTGCAAATGAAGAAGATAAGAATCCAAAGAATGTGCTGTTAACATGTAACACTGCACAAGACAAACAAGAAAATTTTTGGTTCTTAGACTCAGGTTGTAGTAATCACATGACTGGAAATATTGAAATGTTTGCCAATCTGGATGAACAGAGAATCAGCTAGCTGATATCTTGACAAAACCATTTGGAAAGAAAAGTTTTGATCATTTCAGGAAATGCCTGGGTATACAGAAAAACCCAACAGTTGAAATTAAGGGGGAGTGTTGGAAATTAATTCCAACTGCAACAACAGTTGAGCAGAAATTGCAAATCACATCTCATCGCAAATCGCATTAATCCTTTCGTCTATCCTCCGCAATGCGACGCGACGGGATGCGATCGTGCGATGCGATTGCAGAGCGCAGATCGCAAGTTTCGCCATGTGCGCGTTGAAGCCTTTCCTTTTTGTTTCCTGTGATTGTGATACTGCGATGCGATATTATCGCACATCGCAAATCGCCCATCTCTCACCTCGCCTCTTCTCGCGATAAAGTATTGCGATGCGATCTCGCTGCTCATCCACTGATCTGATGGTCCATATTTGTTCTCGTCAAAAGCACGTCACCGCCATACTGCATTTACGCACTTTACCTGTTTGTGTCCCAAGGGAGAAAGTTGGCTTTGCGTCATAACTGCTCACCAACAACATTAAAGAAAATCATGGCCGAGAAGGAAAGAACCAGCCTCGAGCTTGCTACAACGTTTATTTATTACGGGTTTCCATACAACTGACTCAAGAATTACAGCAGAGACTCTGTCAGAGAGTTAAAGCGGTTGATGAACTGTTATGACCACTAATGCACTATATATATATGTAGACATAGCAGTGTAGATATAGAATATAGAGTGTGTGAGAGCAAAGTAGATTGATAAGAGGTAATGCACAACAGTGCGGAGAAAATTCCTTTTGTTGTGGAACTGAAGCGTTCCTGTTTTTAATCCCTCTGTTCAGAGGAAGACTATTTTTGTAACAGCAGTTTTTTTTAATACAAGTTCTAATCGTGTATTAAAGATCCTGTGTTTAGTATCAAAGCATTGTTCTTTGGTCTTTTGTGTTTGAAATCATCAGAAATTTCCAACAGCTATCGTATGTATGTCTAACAGTAGACTCCGATGACATTGGGAGGAGAGCATCCAATGTCTAATTGTAGACTCCTATTAAGTTGGAAGGAGGGCAGCCAACCCTTAGATATAGGCTCAGGGCATAAGTGATATATCCCATGTGCATTGTATATATTAAGTCTTGAAATGAATTAATAACAGTTTCTTTTATAAAATAAGTTTACAGTGTCTTAACAAATTTATTTTGATATAATAGCAATACGTAATTAGATCGACAAAATTTGATTTAATTTAGATTTACAAAATTTGAAGGTTTATTTCCGGATAATTTAATTTGTCTAGAATCTGGCAAGAATTTATTAAAATTACAAGTTTGGTTGGTGAACTCTTCACAATCGAAGGGCCTTAGTGGTTTTTGAGGGTGCTCAATACATATATGCTCTCAAAAAACTAGTTTAAACAACACAAATCAATATTTTGCCACAATTTTTTTCCCAAATACTCACTGGAAACTCCAAAAAGTCGTACTTAAAAACTACTCCAATATAAATATAATATATTATATATTTTAACAAAATCAATTTAACATCACGGTAACTCGTGAACAAAATAAAATAGATTTAGTATAATATTATTTCCGCATAAAATGTAAAAACAATAAGTAATGAAATACAATTACATATATATGCTCGTTCACATTTGATGGTGAACAAAATAAAATAGATTTAATATAATATTATTTCCGTATAAAATGCAAAAACAATAAGTAATGAAATAGAATTACATATATGTGCTCGTTCACATTTGATGGTGAACAAAATAAAATAGATTTAATATAATATTATTTCCGCATAAAATGTAAAAACAATAAGTAATTAGATACAATTACATATATATGCTCGTTCACATTTAATGTCTCTCTTTGCAGCATTTGATTTCTTGGTTCGCCTTTGATGGTTCGCATTTGATATCTTTATCTACGGCATTTGATTTCTCTTGTATTCATTCGGGTATTATGACTAGTTTTCTGTGATGGGGTGCCTAGTCTGTGGCACATACAGTGAGTCTATCATGACCAATTTTCTGTGGTGGAGTTCCTAGTGTATGGCACATACAATGAGTGTATCTCACATGTGAGTCTACAGTGCAAGCCTGCGAAGACATTTGATTACTCTATAGTCCAAATGTTAGAAATTGTAATTATTCTTGTATGTGGAGTTAGTTAAAAGTAGAGAGTCAGTTAAGTGAGTGTTGAGTCAAGTCTAGTGATGGACGAAGAGTTAAGTGCAGTCAATATTTAGAAAGTGAGTTCACTGACTTAAGTGTGTGTGTATGTTAAGATATTTTAGGCGAGTTGCTAGTCGAGCACGTTAAATACCCTTCACCTAGTTCATTGTAAGAATCAAGTTTTGTGTGATCAAAAGAATAGTCGCAGCTCATGTGTTTTGTGCGTGAATTTGTGTTTTCTTTGTTCTGCCTTTTTCAACAAATTGTTATTAGAGCTAATGTCAAAAGTTTATCTAAAGAGACCCTGTAGCGCAACGACAACGTGCAGAGCCATATTGTGTGAGTTATAAAACACCGCTTAGACAAAAAAGTCAAGAATAAAAGGCTTTTTTCCTCCACTGCTGCCTCCACCAATAGTTGCTGCCACCAAGTACGAGAATTGCTAAGTGTCGTAAGCAGCCTAGAGAGTTGTTGTTATGATTAGAAGAACTCAATGCCATAGGTTTTGGGAACAATCACAGTTTAATTGTAGTTTTCATTTTTTTTTTAATTATAATAGGGTTGCAGCCCCAACCGTAGTCGAGTGGCAAGGAGTCTATAGAGAATGTAAATAGACTTTGTCAAGGGTTTGTAAACCCATATTTTCTGAAATTTTCACCATGGGATTTAGCAGCCGCAACTACCGTGACCCACCGTTGCGGGGCCGTGAGCGTTTTTGAAAGGGAAGATTCAAAGCCTCATTTTAAAAGCAAGAGGTTTATTCATAAAAAAATTATGAGCACAAGAAGTTAACGAAGATAGCATGACAATGTTTTGGGTGAAAATTGTGCCATACGAAGGCACATATTGAAAATCATATTTTTTTCGGGGGAGATATGGAAGATAGCCTCATGCAATCAAGAAATAAACTATAAAATAGAGGAATGACCACAATCATGGGTCGCAACACACGACTGAATCATCTGAAGAAAAGAAATAAAAAAGAAGAGGCAAAGATCATTGTTATGCTTAGAAAGGTTCAGGCCACGACCAAGGAACTGAGAATTCTAGCAAGATATGAAGAAGAATTTGGTGCAAGGGGGAGTGACATGTAGCAGCAGGTTATGTCACAACGAAAGAAGTCAACTGCAGATCTAAGAGTAGATGAGCAAGACTCTGAGAGAAAAATAGAACTTAGAGAACCCCACTCAAAAGTGGATGATGGGTGTCAAGACCATAAAATTGAAACCCATTATGCAAGCATGAAAATGGATGAAGAAGATGCATCAAAGATTATAGAGAGAGAAGTTGAAGCCTCTGTGTGTGAAACACAACAAGAGAAAATAAATGCTCAAGCACTCCACTGTAATGTGGATGATGCAGATAATGGTGAATCCCAGTGTGATGAGGCACATGTGGACGATGAATGCAAAGTTATATGTGAATTGGTGAATACAGTCGCAGTTGGTGAAGTTTAAATTGTCAATGAAATTGACAATGATGACATGCATGCTCAGACATCCCACCATAGTATGGATGAACATAATGTTGATGATATGTATGGTTTATTTTTTGAAATATGGATTAATTGTGACAATATGGTAAGCACAATGTTTGATGAAACATTGAAGGTTGAAGCTACCGCTATAGCAACAAGATATGAAGCAGTTGGAATTGCTCATGAAGTAGTATGTCATCTAGTAGTAGTTGATGATAAGGAACATGATAAAGTGATTAAAGAGTTTTTGATGAGAATATCCAGTAACAACATAATAGTGGAAGAAAACCTCCATGCAGTTGAAAAGAAGGCAGATGTAGAGTAGGAAATTCTCAATGAAGAGAGTCATATTAAAGATGTTTTTAACATTGTTTTTTAATATGCAAGTGTTGAAAATAGCATGGGAGCAGAAGTTGAAAGAAAGGTTGTTAATAAATTTGATGCAAATTTGAAGCTCATTGAAGAATGGATTCAAAAACCAATAAAACAAATTGATGCAAGTCTTAAAGTAACATCTAGAATAAAGGAATTGAATGAAATGGCTAATAATGATCTTGAGTATGAAGATTACAGGAAAAAAGCAGCAGTACCTGATGATGAAAATGAAAATAATGATATGGATGTTTCTGAAGACAAAGATGAATGCATTGAAACCATTTTTCATCAATGGAGTCAAAAAGAGATAAGATTTTTCTATCAAGAAATATGGTAGAAAGAAACTCAAGAATATAAAGCACAAGAAGCAAAACAAAGAAGACAATTTGAAGAGACAATATTATGGCAACAATCCATAGTTGAATGAATATTAGAGGAGGAAGTTGTAGAAGATATGATCAATTTGTTTTTCAGAACAAGTTCAAAACAAGTCAAAGAAAAATTGCAACAACAAGTGAATAAAGCCTACAACAAGAAAACACAACAGAGAATGAAACAATTTTGAGGATATATAATTTGGAAGAAGAGAAAAAGAAAACGCAAAATTGTAAAAGTCTTGAGTCATTGTAAGCATAGCTGAGGCATAGACCAATAGGCATGTTTGAATGATAGTTGAGTCATGTTGAGTTAAGTTGATTCATATGATCGTAATTAAGGGGGAGTGTTAGAAATTGTAATTACTCTCGCATGTGAATTTGTGTTTTGTTTCTTCTTCATCTTTCAACACCAAAGGCATTCGATTTCTCTACACACTTTGATTTTCAAAAATAACTCTCTGTGGCTTGCTCGTAATATATTTATACAACTTGTTGTATTTGATCTCTGACACTTTGGTGAACTCTGACAAGAACGTTGATATGTTTCTATGGTTCCAATAGTATATATTTCCATGGTTGAGTAATCACACTGATCTCTGTAGTAAGTGAATCACATTGATCTCTGCGGTAGGCAAATTTTTTGTGGTCTATATAAATTCAGCGGCCTACATAAACACTGAAATCTCTAAGGTGGTATATATATAACTTAGCATTTCGATGGTGGGTATCTAAAATTTGTGGCATATTTAAACACAGAACTTTACAGTAGCGGATCAAAGTCTTTTTCTTACATTTAATCAAGATAAGACCATGTGACTCAAGTAGTTCTCCTTTGCAGTGGTTTAATTTTCATTTGCGACTGAAGTGATTTCTCTTACGGATGCATACATTCCCACTTACCCTCCTCTTCTTAATTTTTTCTTATTTACACTGTGAGTACTTCCCCTCACATTTCTAAACCCCCCTCTAGCAAAGGGAAACCATGTAAAATTACCCTACAAAGTCTTTATGAGTACATTGAATCATTAGAGAGATAAAGAGAAGAAAGTGAACCATTTTAAACTAGAATTAACTACAATGCTTGACAAAAACCACAAATCGCTAAAAAATAAAATAATCACACTGAAGACTGAACTCCAAGGAATGGAACATAGAACATAGTAAACAATCCATAGTTCAAGAAAATGACACCTTGAAAAGCGATATTAAAAATCTAAAAGAACAACTACATAATAACTCAACCCTAAATAACATGGAGAATAAATTAGATATTAAACCCACAAAAGAAGAAATTAATAAACTAATTGTACTCGATGATGAGTGTCAAAAAAGAGCCTTACACCTTATAATTGTTAGTATTTAAGAACAAAACAATGAAGACACATTAGAAGTGGTAAAAGAACAAGTAAAAATAAAATCTCAAATTCAAACAACTTATCTCATGGAAGAAAGAAGGGTAGGAAAGATATTTGAGCATAACCAAGGACTAATCTGTGTCAAGGTTAGCTATAATGACCATAAACTAGATATACTCAGGAAGTACCCAAGCATAAAAGGATCAGAAATCTTTATAAATGAAGATCTCATTCCAGAAAACCAAGATGAACTTAGAAATAAGTCGAAAAGGTCAAGGAGGCAAGAAAAAAAAAGGAAATGGGAAATCATTAGGAATAAGAAAGTTATTATTAGAGATAGTGTCCCAAACATGAGTGATAAATAGGGACTAGCATCACTCTGGATCCTCTTCTGTAATTTTCGTGCTTTTCCATGGTGTAAAGGTCCTATGTTAAGTTGGATATCGAGTGATATTGATATTATTCCTTTAGTTGAAACTTGGGAGCATGATGATTCTAGGGTCCCTCACCTTGACTTATTCACTCTCTGGTTAGCTTGGAATCAAAAATCCTCTTGGAGGGGTTTTCGTGGTATAGTCTGTTATATAAGGAACAATGTTTCCTCTCACATCCAACTTCATAAAATCGACCCCTTAAATCAATACATTTAGATCAAGATCTTTGATTCTACCATTAATAGGATCTTTCTTACAATTTTCTATTTCACTCCTGTATACTCTACATCTTATAAGAAAAACAACGTGGATAAGAATTTTCCTTTCAATACCTTAGAAAAAGACATCTACAACCTAAGGAATGAAGGTAATATCATTTTTCTTGGGTACCTTAATGCTAGAACTACTACTAACCAAGCTATTCTGTTAAGTAACAAGTCTAACTCGACCCCGTGTGGCTTCATGAAGATGGTAACTTAGCTAATAGATTCAAAAGAAACTCCGAAGACATGATCGAGAAATTATTCGACACTAAGCTCCTCAAACTTTGTGGTTCATAAGACCTAATCATAGGTAATGTTATTAACCAATGACCTTCCTTTGGTCAGATGACCTATTCCCATGGGTTGGGTAGTAGTGTTGTGGATTATGTCATTTTTGACACCCATGTCCTCAACCGTATTACAAACTTTGAGCTACTTAGCAGGTACGACCCTGAATCTGACCACAAACCTTTGTATTTATCCCTCACTCTTGTTATTCATACCACCCACATGCAGGAGACCAGTTAAAGAAAAATACACATTTGCATTGATAGAAGTAATGTCGACCTTTTCTTAAGGGATTTAGAAAGGGGGTTAGGTTCCTTGACTTATAATAACAACATTGATCAAAATTCACTACAATTAGAAATTTCTCTAATGAGACTGTATAAGAAAAATAGTAGAACTTCCAATTCTTGGTATGACAAGAACTATAAAATTGCCAGAAAGTGATCAAAGATGCTCCTAATGAAATCATTAAGCTCTAGAATATAAGTATATACATAGCTCTCATCAAAAGGAAGAAGAGATCATATACTAATAAGAGATAAGAGCATCTTCTTCACCTCTGTAAAGTTGCACCCAGAAAGTTTTGATGGAATATTCTTGTTCGTAAAACTAAAAATAATCATTCTACCCCCTTAGAAAAGTGGGACAACTATCTCATGAAGTTATATGAATCTCTAAACACCATGGGCACCATTTTAAACACTCCTATTAAGGATGATATAGTTTCTCTGGAAGACGTTGAGTCTCGGATTAAAAAGATCGCTAATGGGAAAGCTAAAGATATTGAAGGATACTAAGATGAGATCTTTAAAATGGGAAGATCTATCCTCACTCCTCATATCCACAAGCTTCTTAATTTGGCTGTAAAGTATGGCTTCCTTAAGCTTTTGACGCAAAGCCTTATTGTTCTTATATTTAAAAATGGGGACAAAAGCATTACCTCTAATTAGATGACCATTATGATTAGCCACATCCTAGAAAAGCTATTTGTGCTCATTTTGGAGAATAAGCTTAGCCTTTGGCTAGAAAACCATGGTAGAAGAGATAAAGAGAAATATGATCTTAAGAGACATCACTCAACTATCGACAATCTTATCACTCTCAGGATCATTCCAGAAGAATTTCGCAATAGTAAAGTCGATCTCTTATGCTGTTTTGTGGCCCTTAGAAAAGCTTTCAACAATGTTCCTCGAGATAAGCTCTTGAAGAGAGTTGAAGAGATCATGGTTCCTCATGAACTAAGGATTTCTATGATCTACCTCTACGAGACTATCATCTCCAAACTTAAGACCAACGAAGGGTGGTCTAAAGATATGAAATGCAATATCGAGGTTAAGCAATGGTGTCCCCTATCCCCTACCCTTTTTGGCATTTTCACCAATAAGCTAGAGGAGTGTCTAGAGACTGTAAGTTGCAAGGACACCAAGCTTGATGGTATAATCATTACTCTTCTCCTTTATGCTAATGATATCATTCTTGCAAAAATCCATGACGACCTAGACAAAAAAATTAAAACTCTCCATGTCTACTACTCCAAGATGGATATTTCAGTTAATACCAACAAGACTAAAATCATGACCATTAAATCCAAAAATATCACCCATGGTAGTTTCACCTAACCATTTCTTAGAGTAGGCTTATTCTTATAAATACTTGGGTATTTACTTTCCTCATCAACTCAACTAGAATTACAACATCAAGAAAAGTATTATTGGAGGCTAGAAAGGTTTATATGAGCTTGAAAATAGTTGTAATTTGGTTGATCTTTACATTTAGATTGAAAAAGGTTCCTCTTTGAGACCCTCATCGCCCCTATTATCTTATATAGATGTGAAGTTTGGGGTTGCAGTATATCTAGAGAGTCAACGAAAAATTTTGAGATGATTCAAAATAAATTCATAACCTACAACCTCAAGATCAAGGGAAATGCTCCCTATTGTATCCTTTTGATCGAATTTGGTTTGTCCCCCAGTGAAAGTACAACTATGGTTAGATATGTGATGTATAAGAATAAGATTTACAACATGGAATCCAAGAGGCTCCCAAAAATTTCTTCTAACTTTAGTCAAAACCCCCACCTTTGCCTCAAGCATGGGTGGCATTGCGATGCCTAGTCTTGGCTCAACCATTGGGGGATTAAGGAGGAGATTATCATGGGAAGCAGGGATAGTGTTAAAGATATTATTACCTCCAATTTTAAGGACAAGCTATGGGATAATAAGGAGCTGAAGGGTAAAAGGAATCTAAGATACTATAAGAAAGTGATTAACCCCACCCTCGATAACCAGAATTATCTCTCTGTGTTGGCCAACACAAAGAAAAAAAGGAACATCACTAGGATAAGAACTAATTCCCATGAGCTTGGAAGTGAAAATGTGTGGTGGTCTACTCCCAAGACTCCTTGGGATGATATAATCTATCAGATTTGCGATACTAATACGGTGGAATATGAAAAACACTTCCTTTTAGACTTCCTATCTCTCACTCACATCTGGTCTCAATTCCCTAACATCTTCCACACTTCCAATCTTCTTGACTTATTAAGTTAACCTAGCTGTAGAAATTTTTGAGCGCTTCTTTCCCTTATTTTTTATCATAGAAACATGATTTTGAAGAATCAAAATTGGATTTTTTTTCTTTTCTTGAGGTCAGATACACTGCGTTGGACTTAGAAAATGTAAAGCAGTAACAATAACATCATCATCATAATCATATATATAAAATAGTTTTTGTGTGGATTTTTATAAAGTTTCCCGGTTTATATTCCAATCTAATTTGTCTAGAATATAGTAAAGATTCATTGAAATGGGTGAATTCTTCACAATCAAAGTCCCCAAAATGTTTTTGTGGGTGTTGAATCCATATATGCAATTAAAATAACTAATATTTGGCCACAAATTTTTCATCAAATTCCAATTAGAAATCCATAGAAAAATCCAAAAGTCATACTTGAAAATTACTCCATATATTATATATTAGCACAACCACATTAATAAATGTGGTTGAGATATGTTGTAGGCATCAACTTAATATAGCTAGTACAACCACGTCGGTAAATGTGGTTGAAAAAAGTGATAGGCATTAATGATATAGATCTAATATTAATATTGATAAATATAAATAAAAATAATAATAATATATAAAAAATAACTATTATAATAAAATTATTACTATCATTATTATTAAGTATTAATTTATATCTGACCACAAGCCTTTGTAGGATATGAATATGAGCCACATGTAAGATACTAGTGAAACCTAAAGACACACTCGTTTCAATCGGAGTAATATAGATATTTTCTTAAAGGATTTAGAAAGGGATTTAAGTTCCTTGACTTATAATAACAATATTGATCAAATTTATCCCAACTTTACTACTACGCTTTCCATACTATTAACAATTTCTCTAGTGAGGTTTCATATAGTAATATTAATAGAACTTCCAACCCTTGGTATGACAAAGACTATAAAAGTGCCAGGGAAACTATTCGAGATGCTCCTAATGAAACTGTAAAGCTATGAAAATTATTATATACAAATTCCTCAATAACAAGAAGAAGCAGTCATATATTAATAAGAGACAAGAGCATCTTCTTCACCTTGCTAAATTTGTGCCAAGAAACTTTTGGTGGAATGTGCTTGTTCATAAATCTAAAGATAATCATTCGATCCACTTAGAAAAGTGGGACATCTATCTTAAAAAGTTGTATGACTCCCCGGACACCATGGACAATATCGTTAGCACTCCTATTAAGGAATATATCTTTTCTCTTGAGGAAATTAATTCTGGGATTAATAAGCTTGCTAGTGGGAAAGATAAAGAAATTGAAGGATCCTAAGTCGGGATCTTAAAGCTAGGAAGATCAATCCTCATTCCTCATATCCACAAGCTTCTCATTTTAGTTGTAAAGAATGTCTTCCCTAAGCCTTGAACACAAAGGCTTATTTTGCCTATCTTTAAAAATGGGGACAAAATTGTTCCCTCTAACTACAAGACCATTATGATTAGCCAAATCTTAGCATAGTTTTATGGTCTCATTTTGGAAAAGAAGATTAGCCATTAGCTTGAAATCCATGGTAAAAGAGCTAAAAGGAAAGTTAGCTTTAAGAGATACCACTTGACTATCACTCATCTTGTCATTCTGAGGATCATTGTTAAGGAATGTTGAAATAGTAAAGATGATCCCTTTTGTTTCTTTGTGGACATTAGAAAATCCTTTAACATTGTTCCTCAAGATAAGCTTTTGAAAAGACTTGATGAGATAATGTTTCTTCCTTACTTGAATATTGTTGTGATTCACCTCTATGAGATGGTTGTTGCAAATCTTAAAACCAATGAATGGTGGTGTAAATATATTAAATTCAATATCATGGTGAAGCAAGGGTATCTCATTTCCCCTACCCTTTTTGGTATTTACATTGATAAGCTAGAGGACTGTTTTGAAATCACGTGGTGCAAGGAGACCGAGCTTGCTAGTATTATCAATACTCTTCTCCTCTACACCGATGATATCATTCTTCTTGCTATAAACCATGAGCATTTGGAAAAGCAACTTATGACTCTTCATGAATATTGCTCCAAGATGGGTATGACCATTAATAACGACAAGACTAAAATCATGATAATTAAATCCAAAAAGATCACCAATGGAAATTTCTTCTATGATAACAATTACTTTGAACAAGTCTCTTCTTATAAATATTTGTGTTATACCCTTCTCTTTCTATGTAAATATATTTCTGTTTTAGATTGAACTTTTTTTATATGTGATGGTTATAAAGCCATGGTGGACTTGAATTAAGGTGAACAATAAAGTAAGATGATGAAATAAATGAATTTTATTAATGAAAAGAAAATCTGGAAACTATTTGGGAAAGAAATATTAGAGTAAGAGATTCTTTAAAAGATTCAGAAACTAACATTGGTGGATGGGATCAAATTAATATTCCCTTAAACAACTCATAAAAATCCCTAGGAGTTTATAAAAAATATTTAAGATGATGGGAGAGAGAATTTGTTAAATCACTCAATTGGAGAAAAACATTGAGTGAGGGTGGAATAAAGCGCAAAGGGAGAGAAAGGCAGACTTTAAAGAAAAAAATGAGGAAATACATTTTCAAAGAAAAAAAGCCTAAGCAATTAGGATCGCAGACCTCAGAATAGTGAGATGCCACTAAGAAAAAATCATCTAAGGAAGCTATATATGAAATACATTATTTGGAATGAATTGGGGTTGTTGATTCTATTGGCAAGAAATCTCAGCTCAGGGAGAACAGGAGGATCAGTTAATGGCTGGGAGGATAGTGTTTCTTCCCAGTTTAATTTTAGCAACATTCTCGATTAGAAATTTGTTTTCATTATTTTTCTGTTGATTGTTAGTATATGTAAATGTGCGGACAATGATCGAAATCTGTTTTCATTTCTTCCTTCGAATGGTGCATTAGAAAGAATTATTGAATATAATTTTGGGTAGTGATGTGTTAAATAAATCTCAAGTAGATGGCGTGACTTAGTGTGGAAAATGGGTATAGAAATTTGTAATCTAGTAAATGTATGAAATATCATGGTAGACAATTACAAAGAATTAATTGAATATAATTTTGGGTAGTGATCTAGTAAAGAACCTTAAGTAGATGGCGTGACTTAGTGTGGAAAATGGGTATGGAAATTTGTAATCTAGTAAATGTATGAAATATCATGGTAGACAACTTAGACTAGGAAATTTTGGTGAATTTTATTCTAGATATTCCCAAATGAACTTGAGAATTCAGAAATGTGTTGAGGTGGGTAAAGTAAAGTTTTTGTTTTCATGGCTAGGTGAAGGGAAGAGTAAAAAACGCATTTATGTTAATAAAATTAATATGTACTTATGTCGGTATTAATTAGACCACTACAAAATGCATGGAAAAAACAAAATACTGAATGGACGTGACTTGTGGAGACTCTCAAGTAATAAGATAGAATACCTGGAAATTATCGTGTAGTGAACTCGGCAAGGATGTCTGAATCAATTTACAAAGGGATGGAAAATTATTTGACTAGAGTGTATTGGGGTTTGTTTTCCAGACAGGAAATTTTCTAAACCGACGCATTCCACTTAGTCAATAAATACCTGTAACTTTTACTAGTAAATTTCATTTTAAAAAATGAAGTGAATATGGGCAAGGTGACTATAAAGTACACGAGTATAGGTTTTAGACATTACCAGGTAAATCAACAGAAAGGTAATAAATTTATTAGTGGTTAAAATGAAAATAAAACTTAAGGCGTAGACCAAATTTACTGCGAGTTTCAGATCTAGCATAATTATTAATGCAAGACCTATATGCAGTGGCACAACCACATAGAGTTTGTTCTTTTGCATGAATTTACTACTCAGGGAATCAATCCAAGCACTGGGAATACAAAGATATAAATATTAGAAAAATTCCCAAGATTGAGATGAAGAAATTCCATCGAATAGTAATACCTTTATAAACACTACGGTAACCAAATAACAACATAGAAAATGATTGATGAAAAGAATGGTGTACAAGCGAATAGAACTAAAAAGGAAATATTAACCAAAATAAGAATATGTGTATAGAATAATAAGTTCGTATGCTCACAATTTTAATTTCATAAACTATAAGAGTTTTTCTTATTCCTATCAGAGAAAATTGGTATAGTAGAACCACCCAGTGGGTCTGTAGATGATAAATGAAAAAAAAAAAATAGTATTACATAGGGTATAATAAGCCTGAGAACTGCTGAAATAAAATTACAAAAGCCACTACAATCATGGGCAAGTTTCTTTTGCTGCCTAAAAATTTCATTTTCCCATTTCAAGCAAAAAAGAGACCATAAAGACCCCTCTGAATGAACCATCTATTGAGCCCATAGCAATCGAAAGAGGAGAAAGGAGAACATTAGTCAGCATAGACCAACTTGTGACCACATAAACATCGTCAGCCATGGTAGAAGTCCCTTTGTTGAGAGTTAGCGTAGAAATAAATTGAAAATAGGTACCTGTAGAATGAAGACATGCAACAAGAGTCAAATATGTAGTTGGCGGAGGGAGAAAGTGATAAAATATTTAGGGAAAAGATCAAGAGAAACTGGAGAGGAGGTATACCTATGAAATGACAACTGTATGGATCAATTTTTCCCTTAGAAACAACCACAAACAATGGTAATTCCCACCAAAATACGTAAATAAATACAAGTATGATTTTTGTGAACACCAAACAACTGGAACCGTCTAGGGTAGAAATATTAACGAAGTGAGGGAAGGAAGGGGGTCATTAAATGTTTTGAATCCATCACCATTTTAATCGAGGCTGACTACTAGCCATCATACATTAAAGACCAGAGCGATGTTGAAGAAAAATAAAATAAAATAAAGCAACACCTTTCCAAATACAGTCGGGAAACATGATGGTAAACAAAACAAAACGATAATGTACCAGGAAATTGGGAGGTTACCTTATGATCCACAATGATTGAGTGAAGAAATTAGGTTCTGGAGGTTCAAAGTGTAGGAAAAAATGTTGTCGAACAAAATCCATATACTCATTGGTAATGTCTAAAACATATACTCTTGTACCAAACACCTGTATCTTTTACGAGTAAATTCCATTTAAAAAAAAATGAAGGCGATATAGACAAGGTGAGTACTTCGTACAAGAGTATACGTTTTAGACATTACCAATGAAATAAACAAAATGGTAACGAATTTGTTACTGGTTAAAATGAAGATAAAATTTAAGGCATAGAACAAATTTACTATTAGTTTTATATCTAGCATAATTATTAGTGCAAGACCTATATATAGTGGCACAAACAGACAAAGTTTGTTCTTTTCCATGAATTTATTAATCAGGAAATCAATCCAAGTACCGAGAATATAAAGATATAAATATTAGGAGAATTGACGAGAGTGAGCTAAGGAAATTCCAACGAATATTAATACCTTTGTAAATACACCTGTAATCAAATAACAACACAGAACAAGATTCATGAAAATAATGGTGTACAAGAGAAAATAACTAAAAAATAAATATTAACCAAAATAAGAATATGTACATAGAATAATAAGTTCCTATTCTTATAATTTTAAATTCATAAATCATAATACTTTTACTTATTTTTATTAGAGAAAATTGGTACTGTAGAACCACCCAATGGGTCTGTAGATGATAAATGAAAAAAGAAATTATTACATAGAGCGTAATAAGCTTGATCAGAGTTGAAATAAAATTACAAAATCCACTACAATCATGGGTGGGTTTCTTTTGCTGCCTAAAAATTCCATTTTCCCCTTTTAAGAAAATAAGAGATCATAAAGACCCCTCTCAAAGAACCATCTATTGAGTCCATAGCGCTCGAAAAAGGAGAAAATAGAGAAAATGTCAGCATAGACTGACCTATGACCACATAGACAATGCCAGCCATGGTAGCAGTCTTTATGTTGAGCGTTATCATAAAAGGAAATTGAATATAGGTACTTGTAGAATGAAGGCAAGCAATAAGACTTAAATATGCAGTTTGTGGAGGAAGAAATTGAAAAACGAATTAGGGAAAAACGCAAGAGAAGATGGAGAAGATATATATTTGTGAAAGGACAACAATATGGACCAATTTTTCCCATGGAAACAACTACAAACAATGTCAATGCCCACCAAAATACATAAATAAATATAATTACAATTTTTGGGAATACTAGACAACTACAACTGGCTAGGGAAATAATATTAAAGAACTGAGGGAAGGAAGGGGGTCATTAACCTCTAAGTCAAGTTCAGAAGCCATCACTATGTTAACCAAGGCTGAAATCTAGTCATCATATATTAAAGGCTAGAGCGAGCCTTAAAAAAAAAAAAAATCAAACCAACACCTTTCGATACACAATCGAAAAATGGGATGGTAAACAAAACCAAACAATAATTTACCAGGAAATTGGGAGGTTACTGTTGGACACCTAATCCTAATGGGTTAGTGTGGAAGCCGAACAGACTAAGTAGTCCAAGGGACCTTGGGATGTGAATCCCAACGGTCACCATATTGTACTATAAATATACATCTATTGTTAATAAAAATGCAATGCAAGCTTTATCTTTACTATTCTTTCTCGCTATCCATGTCTGTTTAACATGGTATCAGAGCCATGATGAGTGGCCTGTTTTCCCTGAGCAACTGGTCTGAGTTGACTTGAATAGTGCTGACTAGAGCTGGCCTAGTCTTCTGTAACGCTCCATTAATTCTGCCATCCCTGCGCTGTACTTGCGCCCTGCTCTTCTGAAGCTGCA
The DNA here is from genome assembly GCA_000404065.3 of Pinus taeda. Lineage (NCBI taxonomy): Eukaryota > Viridiplantae > Streptophyta > Pinopsida > Pinales > Pinaceae > Pinus > Pinus taeda. The sequence goes on from APFE030976303.1 coordinate 32,564, forward strand.
TACCAAATGGTGTCAGAGCTGAAACGCACGCTGCCTGAAACGCTGCTAAGTGAAACGCACGCTGCCTACTCACGCTGCTGAGGAAATGGTAACGCTGTCTGCCTGAAGGAAATGAGAAACGCTCTCTCACAAGAAATGCTGCCTGACAAGGAACGCAGGAACGCCTAAAGGTAATGTTGTTGAAATGAGCGCATATGAATTTCAATTGCTGTGTGATATGTATGTTGTGTGATATGTATGTCAGGAATGCAGCATTAAAGAAAAAAAACGCTGTGTGAGAGATATATGAGCGGATTTGAAACCTGTGTTGAACGCTGTTCTGTGGGAGACAGTGGTGAATTAATTTGAGACCATGTCCTCATGCTCGCTTTAAATATACATACGTATCGCTGGAATAATGTTTTCCGAGGCTGCTGTTTGAATAAGAATCGATTCTATGTACTAACGTTATGCAGTTAAAGGGCGCATGGTCAATTTTATGACTATTCGTATGAGACTTACATCGTGGCATTATTAGTGCTCTGTTCATAAAGACTGTGGCGGTTAGAAGGGAGTTATATTGTAACAGAGCCGAATTTGAGGAGCGATTTAAGATAAACCTGTGTGTATCGCCAGACCTGATTGCAGCTCCGAATGGTCTCCTTACAAGCTCATTGACATGCCCATGTTTCTATGCTAAGTGAATTGGTGGTATTTAAATTCTGGAGCAACTCAAGCGGATCGGAGTGGCTTAACAGAAGCGTATCGGCATTGGGAAGAAGGTTCTATAAACTTGTTATACGTGTGCTTATTTGTGACATATATATATATATATAGAACCTGGATGGAGGGAGCGGAGGTATGTATATACCGGAGCCATGGTTAGCGATACATATATAAAGTGTTGCATACACATATACCGACCGAGAGTAGTAAGTGAACAGGGGATACATGTGTGGCGATGAATCTTGCCTATGGTAAGTGCAATATACGCATACGAGCCTTGTCCTTAATAACGTGCCGTGGATATATAATGGAAGCATATATATGTTGTGTGGACCATTACAAAGGGGTGTTTTTGTAAATAGAAGCCGTCAAGAAGGATATCTTTGTCACAAATCAAAAATATTTTTTTTCACAAGATCAGTGCCACAATTCTGCAAGTCCAGGAAATACCTGCAGGTCTATATGACATCGTTCTTTAATTCGCAAGGGTATTTCTGTCACAGGTTTGGTGATTGATTGTGTGTAGACTATCAAATAAATTATTTTTAAATGCCCTTCATCGATTGCTTCACGAGATGACAAATACTCTTCAGATGAATGTTGCTGATCAACATAACCACTTTTGCAATTTCCTGCTGAATGGAATGAATGTAATCTGCTTCTGAAATCTTGTTTGATTTGTATTCACGGCGAACTCTGCGAAGTTCTACTGTCTGAGGAAATGACCTCTTTGTAGACCGGCAGAATTGAATCAAGCAGAGAAAGAAGGTTGAATGTTTTAGGAACACCTTTTGCAGGCTTTGATAACAACAAGTATGACACAAGACCTACGATGACAGGTACCGTCTCAATACCAATCTCTTTAGCCTCTCTGTATTCATGCACAGCTTTGTGTGAAGCGTACTTGAATTTAATCTATGGTCCAAGCTCTGGAACGATGTAGTGGTAGTTAGTGTCAAACCACTTGGTCATCTCCATAGCAGGAAGCTTAGCATTTCCGCGTGCCACTATCTCCATTCGGAAGGAAATACTTAATGTGATTCAAGTTTGTATAAATAAAAACACCATTGTCATCCCAAGCACCACTCTTAACACGAATAGTCTCATGTAGAGTGCACCTGTGTACGAGTTTCTTGCTTACAATGATGATAGCATGTTTGCTTAGCAAGGCTACATTTTCCATATCATTTAACCAGACAATGTATTTCACAAATGGAGTATGGAGGTCCCCAAGAACAATCCTCTGTTGCATATCAAAGAGGAGTATTCTATCTTCTGACCTACAAAGAAGGTTTCCCGTTCCTGCATAAAAGATTGCATCTACAGTTGCTGGAAGACTACACTTCTTAGTCACCTCATTTCTGAGATTTTTTATCATCACTTGGTTATGAATCTTGTCAAGGACGGCAAATCGATTGCGAGCAACAAAGAAAGAAGATCCTCCAAGTCCTCTCTTTGCCTCAGCATCTTTGACAACTTATCCCTATTGCCTGTAATAAGATACAAAAATGAAAGTCTTTCAAAATTCTTTGTTCTCTGAAGCAACAACAATTTCAATATTTCCACTCTCCACTGCTAAGTTGAAACGTGTCTTCTCATCTTTGACAAAGTGAAGAGCCACTTCTGGGAATCCCTTCTGCTGCAGGCAACTGACAGAATTCCTTGATACCTTGGTTATATAACCGTTGAATGTCATGAATGGTATTGTGCTCAAGTCTGTGCTGCTTGTGAATCAACGGTGGTGAGAATCCTTCAGGCAGCGGTTGCAACGATTGAAACATGCATTCATACCTATAGTCATTCTGAGATGAAAATTGTTCAGTCATTCTGAGACGAAATTTGTCAGGATTTAATCAATTATATGTAGACAGTTGAAGTAGACTCTTATGTGCAGACAAATTTGAAGCCAACACCCAAAGTTGATTGCTCTCCGGTGGACGAAATTGTTGCTTATATCCCTATTTGAACATATATTGGAAAGCTTCCGCAGGTTGAAATGAGAAAGTATGAATTGGCTAGTGATTAAATTTTTTGGATTCGGTAAATGTTGGGATGCATTCTTCTATGTTTTAGATATTATTGATCGTGGGTGTTGCAGGCCTAACCCTGCGTCACCTTTCCTCATTGTTTCACTATTTTTGAGGATTAAAACTGGCTCCAATTAGTGCAATATTAGAGTTAATGGACAATCTAATACTCTCTAATATGAATAATACAGTCAAAATTAGCAAGGATTTTTTCTCAGAAATTCAAACATGTCTACAAAATGAACAGGAAAATATTGATTTTTTGCAGCTTGAATCACAACTACAGCAAGAAGAGCTACATCAAAATATACACCATTCTGAACCTGTTCTTATTCAGAACATTGAGACAACCACCCATCAACAGCATGTTAATAATGTTCCTGATCATTCAAATAAAGCAGCAGTTGTACATGTAGATGCAGAAACTCAATCTGCACTTCCCAAGCCCATCATCAGACCTTGGGAACAGCTTGTCCACAAAAAGCACAGAACCGGTCTTGGATATGACAAGGACTTGTCCTTTCATATTCCAGACTATGCCAAGCCCATTCAGTTTCAGAGTGTTGGATTCATTTATGATAGTTCACCTGCTCCTCATGACAGTTCAGCTTCAGCTATTCCAGACTTTGCTCCTCTTCCACAGCAACAACAACAACAACAGATCATAAAATTCCAACACTGTGATCGAGTTGGCCATCTGAAAGATCACTGTTTTGATCTTCATCCATGTAAGCACTGTCATAAAACCAGTCATTCTTCACACAGATGCTT